>JAJKFJ010020836.1:0-24642 GCA_027382625.1 Tetmemena sp. SeJ-2015
ATTTTGGGCATAGTTGTACTATAAAACTTAATAGCAATAGATGAATATAATAAGATTACAATTAAAAGTTATTAAGTTAAGGCTTTGAATATAGAAAATACCTTGATAGCTCAAGTCATCATAATGCAACTCTTCAGGCTTAATTTTAGGGCACGTTCTAAGAGTTGCTGGATACCTGCTAAGGAGCTTAGACAGGAGGCTACTGTTGAGCAAGGCCGTTCTGATCTTGAGCTACGCTAGTCTGAGCTTGAGTTGCAGTGGTCTAAGGTTGAGTTGAACTGGCTTGAGTTTGAGGGATTTAAGGGATCTGATTAGTTGCTGACAATGTAGCTACAAACGGATTACCTACTTATGGAGCTCGTTACTAAGCTTGCATAGGATTTCTATTAACCCCAGCTGTGAATAGTTGTCTGCCTATCATCATCTCGTTGAACTGTCTGTTATCAACAGCAGCAACTCTGCGTTGTGCAGCTCCATCAGTAACTTTCCTCATCTGCATATTCTAGGGACCAGACTAGAAGCCTGTCTTGAGTCTCTTATTGCCAGCGTTTATAGTCTCCACGCCGAAGTGATAGTCAACCTCAGCTTCTTTCATATGCATCTGTCTTTCAATGAGATTAGCAGGTCGCTTAGGAGCCTTGCGTACTTTAGTTCCAGCGTTAAGTAAGTCGAGTGCTCTGCCTCTCTGAGCTATAGAATCAAGTCAGCATTTAAAATAGAGCTTACTGTTCGACCAGACGTTCGAGTGCGTGATCAACTCGTACATCTCAGGCAGGATCTCAATTATTTTCTCTCTCTCCATCTTCAACTCCTTCTTGCTTGAAAGCGTTAGTGATGTATTCCTGGGAAGAAGCTAGGTCGAACTGTGTTGATGACCTATGATAGGATAATGAACATGAACAGTTGACTTACATTGAAGAGGAACTACCTGTGATGTCCTCTACTCTTTGAAGTCGGCAATACTACGATATGAACCTCTTGCATAGCATCTTCTTTAAGTTCAAAGCGGGAGTTCTCTCAAGTGGGCACTATATCATCTTGACCGGGTTGTTCTTGAGTGCCTAAATTGATATGGTTACTAGTCAACTAACTTCCCTTCTTCCTCCCTGAAAATATTTCTCTGAGGAAGTCAACGTTGCACTTCGTAGGGGAGTAGTACTACCTACACAGCAATATCAGCAAGCAACTTCTATACTTACCAATGTTCGTGAGTACGTTGTATATCTCCCTCTTAGATCTCACGAACTGTTGCAACTATCTACCACTTATCTTTTAGAGACCAACTTGCTATGATGATTGAAAGTTAAGACCTCCTCTGTTAACATCAAACTATCTCCTTTGCTCTTACTCTATCTATGCAGTAGTTGGTTCTAGTTGCTAGTTACTAAACATCGCTGGCAGGTTATTACGTTGAGCTGGCTACTACCATTACCACCCTTTGGGCTTGAGTTGTTAATTGTTGTTATTGTTGTTATTTTGTGTGCTATTGCTATTGTTCTGTTACTGTTATTATTATTGATGTTATAGCTTCTGAATCTCTATCCTTAGTAGAACGGATTGTCATAGTTGCATTTGGATCATACCCTTGCCGATTTTAGTTTGAAGCTGGAGCATTATTGAATTAGATGAGAAGCTAACTTGGAGGGTTCGGAGTAAAACTCTACTGATCTAGTTAGGTTGAGTTGCACCACTACTAATCTGCTCTTTGAGTTGCTGCTTGACTTGGAGGTTGTTAACTTTGGATGTTGGCTACTGTTGAGTTGCTTGTGCTTGTATTGGTGGAGGTTGTTGCATGATTCCTTAACCATTAGTTGGCTGAGCTATTTCTGTGATTTTGAAGTCTGTGATTGAGTTGAGTTGAAGGCATTACCTGTCGCACTGAGGTTATCATTGTTGATTCCATATCTTGATTTAGTAGATGCATAAGTAGGTACTTGTTAGGATTAAAAGGTGAAGACCATTCTATATTTTAAATTAGTTAATTAATAATTTAAGTAGAGTGATTAGGTTGAATGTATGAACAACCTCAAACGAGTAACACTTATACATTAAGCAGCGTTAAGTATAACAGGTTAACAACGTTACAGAGTTTGAGATACACTCACGTGTACTTAGTATAGATTTGCCAGAGTTAACAACAGTCTGCTCTTGCTCTGTTTAATATTTACCTTGGATGAATCTCGGTATCGAGCTACCCTGAACTGGTTGACCTTACTTCATAGTTTCATTCCACCAAGTTTAGCCAGGTTGCATTCCAGGGTTCTAGTTGACAGGTTGTTGTTGCTGCTGTCCTTAGTATTGAGGATTCACTTGCTGTTACTGTGAGACTTGCTCACCACTTGCATTTTAGAAACCTGGTTAGTCTGTCTGCTAGAGATGCTGCTGTAGCAGCTGCTGCATTTCAGGAGGGATGTTGTTAGGATTCATCATGTTGTTGCCACCATCATTGCTCGTGCTTGCACCACCTCGAGTTACATCTTGATTTTAGAAGTTGGTCTAAGCTGGCTCTGAAGCGTTCTGAGTAGTACCAACTCCTGTGTTGTCACCAACTGCACTAGACTACATTGGTTATTAAGATCGAGTTTCTCCTCTAACTTTCATTCTTAACTCGTATACTTACCTCATCCATATGATGATCTTATCTACCCATCTATCTCAACCTATCAGCCTCAGACTTGAACTCTTCCTATGAATCAAATCCATCTTCAGGGTAGTCTTCCTCACCTCCTGGACCCTCATCCTCATACTCATCAACCTAACCAGGTTAAGTTTGTCCCATATTATAAGAATCCTTGTCAATGAATACAAGGTTGCCTTCTGCATCAAAGTATCGACCTTGTGAGTCACCATAGTAAGACTCAGCCAAGGGCTAGTTAAAGACGGTGACTGTTTGATTGTTGCTCGATTGTATCATGGTGTTGTTCTATTGCTGTTGAGATTCATCATATTCTACCTGATCCTCATATTGAGCAAGCTTCCTTCTTGCAAAGTTCACTCCACCACTAATAGCAGACTGAGATAGGTCCAGTGGAGGAACAATTGCTTTCTGTTGAGGCAATGGAGTCTGTTAAGTTGACTGGCCAAGTATAGTTCCCACAGTGTACTCTGATATCTCACCGTCCTCGAGTTCAGACTCCTATGCTTGAAAGCCAAACATGTTTGAGGTGTCGCCTTGACTTATATCTAAACGAAAGTGGTGTTAAGTAGTAACGGTTTCATTACTTTGGTTGTTAACTTCGTTCTTTGACTATAGGTTAGGGGTTAAAGATAGAATGGTGTCTTACTCTGATAATAGACTTGCGTTTAGAAGTAGCTGAACTTGAGCCTGGAGTTAGTTGAGGTGTGGTCTTGCTCAAGTCAAGGCTTTACATCATCTGAAGCTCTGATCCATGCTTGGGTTTTCATTCTGAACGGAGGTGTTCATCTTTAGACTGTTATAAGTAATAGATTTAAATTAATGTAGATTATAAATTGAAATAGGTTAATGAATTAAGTGAGATATATAACTGATTAAATATTAATACGCGAATTTAAATAATTAAAGTAGTTCTGTAGAATCAATGAAGTGTATCGCATTCCGATCTTCCGATTCGCATCTCCCACGTTCAAGTACAATCTTCAATGTCTATATGAAGCAACACAAGTTCAAGTAAGTGTATAGAGTAAGTTGAGAACATTGAGCAAGGTCCAGAGGTTGTAGGATAAGAGATACAAGAGTACCGCACTAGATCGACTGAATGGCTTGGAAACCATTCAGCGGAGCCGAGTCGATCTAGTGCGGTACTCTTGTATCTCTTATCCTACAACCTCTGGACCTTGCTCAATTTCTCAACTTACTCTATACACTTACTTGAACTGTGTTAGCTGATTGAGACACTGACATTATGTACTTGAACGTGGGAGATGCGAATCGTAAGATCGGAAATGCGATACACTTCATTGATTCTACAGAACTAACCTTTAAATTTATTTAAATTCGCGTATTAATATTTAATCATTTATATATCTCACTTAATTCATTAACCTATTTCAATTTATAATCTACATTAATTTAAATCTATTACTTATAACAGTCTAAAGATGAACACCTCCGTTCAGAATGAAAACCCAAGCATGGATCAGAGCTTCTAGATGATGTAAAGCCTTGACTTGAGCAAGACCACACCTCAACTAACTCCAGGCTCAAGTTCAGCTACTTCTAAACGCAAGTCTATTATCAGAGTAAGACACCATTCTATCTTTAACCCCTAACCTATAGTCAAAGAACGAAGTCAACAACCAAATAATTAAACCTTACTTACTTAACACCACTTCGTTTAGAAAATAAATCAAGGCGACACCTCAAACATGTTTGGCTTTCAAGCATAGGAGTCTGAACTCGAGGACGGTGAGATATCAGAGTACACTGTGGGAACTATACTTGGCCAGTCAACTTAACAGATCCATTGCTCAACAGAAAGCAATTTCCCCCACTGACCTATCTCAGTCTTTCTATTAGTGGTGGGGGAATTTCAAGAAGCTTCTCAATATGAGGATCAGGTAGAAATGATGAATTTTCAACGCAATAGAACAACACCATGATACAATCGAGCAACAATCAAAAAGTCACCGCTTTAACTAGCCCTTGCTGATCTTAACTATTGTGACTCACAAGGCGATACTTTGAAACAGAAGGCAACCTTTATTCATTGACAAGGATTCTTATAATATGGGACAAATTAACCTGGTTTTGGTTATGAGTATGAGATGAGGGTCCAGGAGGTGAGGAAGACTACCCTGAAGATGATTTGATTCATAGAAAAGTTTAAAGTCTGAGGCTGATAGGTTGAGATAGATGGGTAGATAAGATCAAACATATGGATGAGGGAAGTATACGAGTTAAGAATGAAAGTTAGAGGGGAAAACCGATCTTAATAACCAATGTAGTCTATCAGTGTGACAACACAGGATTGGGACTACTCAGAACGCTTCAAGCCAGTTAGACTAACTTCTAAAATCAAATGTTAACTCGAGTGGTGCAAGCACGAGCAATGATGGTAACAACAACATGATGAATCCTAACAAACATCCCTCCTGAAATGCAGCAACTGCTATAGTAGCCCCTCTCTAGCAGACAGACTAACCAGGTTTCTAAAATGCAAGTGGTGAGCAAGTCTCACAGTAACAGCAAGTAATCCTCAATACTAAGGACAGCAGCAACAACAACCTGTCAACTAGAAAAACCCCGGAAATGCAACCTGGCTAAACTTGGTGGAATGAAACGATGAAGTAAGGTCAACCAGTTCAGGGTAACTCGATACCGAGATTCATCCAAGGTAAATATTAAACAGAGCAAGAGCAGACTGTTGTTAACTCTGGCAAATCTATACTAAGTACACGTGAGTGTATCTCAAACTCTGTAACGTTGTTAACCTGTTATACTTAACGCTGCTTAATGTATAAGTGTTACTCGTTGAGTTGTTCATACATTCACAACCTAATCACTCTACTTATAATTATTAATATAACCTAATTTAAAATATAGCAATGGGTCTTCCACCTTTCAATCCTTAACAAGTACCTACTTATGCATCTACTAATCACAATGGAATCAACAATGATAACACTCAAGGTGCGACAGGTAATGCCTTCAACTCAACTCAATCACAGACTTCAAATCAACAGAACATAGCTCAGCCAACTAATGGTTAAGGAATCATGCAACAACCTCCACCAATACAAGCACAAGCAACTCAACAGTAGCCAACATCCCAAAGTTAACAACCTCCAAGTCAAGCAGCAACTCAAGAGCAGATTAGTAGTGGTGCAACTCAACCTAACTAGATCAGTAGCAGTTTTACTCCGAACCCTCCAAGTTAGCTTCCATCTCAATTCAATAATGCTCCAGCTTCAAACTAAAATCGGCAAGGGTATGATCCAAATGCAACTATGAGCAATCCGTTCTACTAAGGATAGAGATTCAGAAGCTATAACATCAATAATAATAACAGTAACAGCAACAATAGCAATAGCAACAACAACAATAACAACAATAACAACAATAACAACTCAAGCCAAGGATGGTAATGGTAGTAGCCAGCTCAACGTAATAACCTGCCAGCGATGTTTAGTAACTAGCAACTAGAACCAACTACTGCATAGATAGAGTAAGAGCAAAGGAGATAGTTTGATGTTAACAGAGGAGGTCTTAACTTTCAATCATCATAGCAAGTTGGTCTCTAAAAGATAAGTGGTAGATAGTTGCAACAGTTCGTGAGATCTAAGAGGGAGATATACAACGTACTCACGAACATTGGTAAGTATAGAAGTTGCTTGCTGATATTGCTGTGTAGGTCAGTACTACATCCCTCCATACGATGAGTGCAACGTTGACTTCCTCAGAGAAATATTTTCAGGGAGGAAGAAGGTAAGTTAGTTGACTAGTCAACCCATATCAACTTTAGGCACTCAAGAACAACCAGGTCAAGATGATATCAGTGCCACACTTGAGAGAACTCTCTGCTTTGAACTTGATGAAAGATGCTATGCAAGACAGTTCATATCTTTGTACCTGCCCCTGCTTCAAGAGCAGAGGACATCAACAGGTAGTTCCTCTTTTAATGTAAGTCAACTCGTTCATGTTCATTACCTCCTCTCATAGGGCATCAACACAGTTCGACCTAGCTTCTTCCCAGAGAAATCACTAACGCTTTTAAAGCAAGAAGGAGTTGAAGATGGAGAGAGATAGAAAGTACATTGAAGATCCTGCCTGAGATGTACGAGTTTATCACGCACCGAACGTCTGGTCGAACAGTAAGCTCTATTTAAATGCTAAATTGATTCTATAGCTCAGAGAGCAGAGCACTCGACTTACTTAACGCGGAACTAAAGTACGCAAGGCTCCTAAGCGACCTGCTAATCTCATTGAAAGACAGATGCATATGAAAGAAGCTGAGGTTGACTATCACTTCGGCGTGGAGACTATAAACGCTGGCAATAAGAGACTCAAGACAGGCTTCTAGTCTGGTCCCTAGAATATGCAGATGAGGAAAGTTACTGATGGAGCTGCACAACGCAGAGTTGCTGCTGTTGATAACAGACAGTTCAACGAGATGATGATAGGCAGACAACTATTCACAGCTGGGGTTAATAGAAATCCTATGCAAGCTTAGTAACGAGCTCCATAAGTAGGTAATCCGTTTGTAGCTACATTGTCAGCAACTAATCAGATCCCTTAAATCCCTCAAACTCAAGCCAGTTCAACTCAACCTTAGACCACTGCAACTCAAGCTCAGACTAGCGTAGCTCAAGATCAGAACGGCCTTGCTCAACAGTAGCCTCCTGTCTAAGCTCCTTAGCAGGTATCCAGCAACTCTTAGAACGTGCCCTAAAATTAAGCCTGAAGAGTTGCATTATGATGACTTGAGCTATCAAGGTATTTTCTATATTCAAAGCCTTAACTTAGACTAACTTTTAACTTGTAACTCTTATTATATTCATCTATTGCTATCTAAGTTGTATAGTACAACTATGCCAATATGCATTTAATACATAAGTATAACTCGAAGCATAAGCATTATAGTTAACCATTCTGTATAACAAGTTCTAATCTAATAGTTATCAAGATCCCTAAAGTCAAGTAGATACCCAGATATGATTCATGATATGATGTGATCTTAACCCACAGATAGATCCTGAAACTAAATAGAAGCAACTAATATACCCATTGACACCATGTACACCCTATATCGTACTCGAACCCTTATCAAAACCCCAGGTACTCTCAAAACCCCAGATACTCTAAAAACCCAAGAAAAACCAAAACCCTGAAACCCCAGAAACCCCCAGAAACCCCCAAACCCCCAAACCCCAAACCCTAAACCCCAAACCCTGAAACCCTAAACCCCAAACCCTGAAACCCTAAACCCCAAACCCAAAACCCCTGATTTAAAAATAAGTAAGTATATGAAAAGCCCATTTAATATTAGGTGATTTCCAAGTATGTAAATTGGTTATTAATTATTGTGATATAAATATAGAATGAAATATTTGAAATATTAATATTAATTTATAGATGAAGATAAATTAGGACATTGCTATGGTTGATGCTTCTCCAATCCAGTATAGGTAAATAATTTGCAACTGATTTCTAAAATGATTGTAGTCATGCTTGTGCTAGTCATCTTCAACTCATGTGATAGTAATGGAATGGATAATCTACATAACGCAATAAATAATGACATTGAAGATAGGCATTGCTTCAGCAGCGTTTATATTCTTCGCAGTTCTTCTCTATAATAATCCGCTCCACTCCTTGCTCTTATTGCTCTATGACTAATACTAATGCAATATAGCTCTGCACATAATCTGCTCATCTATACACTCTAAGAATTACTCTTCTAAATAAGCACATATTAGATGTTGTATGCATGCACTTGTTCAATAGTAAAAGCTTCTATGTTATAGCAACTTGATACTTGCAAATTATTGATCCTCATGTAACTCCTTAAACTATGAGATGATGCAGTTGATGATATCGCGATATATTTCGGAGATAATTATAGCGAAGCTTTGATAGAATTGCAAGGATATAACAATAAGGAAGCTACTTCAAGTTCAACTGAGATAGAAAGCAGATGACCAAGTATATGGCATGGATATAAAGATAATTGAGACAAGGACAAGAGATATTATATGGGCTTCAAAATGATTAAAATGAAACAACTAAGAAATACTTGGACTCGATGGCTGCTCATACTTTATGCTCATGACCCAAGTTGCAACTCAAGCATCATCTAGGAGCTTGCTCGTTCTCTATATACTCAGCTTGGTTCCACAAGTCAAAATAACTGATTCTCTCTTTCCAGAAGGAGCTGATACTTGGGTAACTTGTGATCTCGATCATAGGTACAATAGTAAGAGATACCCGCAACTTGTCGTTCCATCCAGTTGGAGTGAGTTGCTACTTGATCATGATAGTTCCTGCTGGAGTGAGATCGTGGCTGTGTAAGTTTTAAGGCAAGCCTTAGATATCAACTAAGAAATTCGAACCTTCAAGATCATTGAAATTGATAGCACTCATTGCTAATCTCTCGGATATCCTTGTTACGATCTTGTCAAGTGCCTTGCGAGGTGCAATGATCTGGAACTCAACTGAGTCTTGATTAGAGGACTTGGCAACAATTTCAGGATACAAGGTCATGTTGAAATCAAATATGATGTTCGGGAAATCATAGATATCTATTTGAATCTTCTTAGACATTGGGAAGTCACAGATAAGCTTTAGTTAGCTCCTTAAATATTAGCCATCACATTAACCTTCAAATACTTCGATCTTACCCGGTCCTTTACTAACAATATCGAAGACCTGATCAGAGTAGGATTGCAACAGGTTGAATGTCTGCTCCTTGTTTATAGGTGAAGTAGATTGACGATTGATCTTGAAAGTGAGATGACTGAACCTAAGATTCTTGAAATTGCCAACTCGATCAGCAAGATGAATATTCTCAGGGAAGGTACTCCATTTGGGATTAATCGCATTTATATCTACGAGTTCTGTATTGTATCTGGCATCACAGAATTTTAGAGAATCTCTCGGATTATCTTGCCAAAATATAGAGTGAGCCATTTATGTTTCAAAGTAGATTGGTACAGCATTGAATCTAACAAGTTGACCAATCTTGGGATCGTATGGTACCTAAATACCTCTTTAAAGCAAGCAGCCTTCATAAGTTAGGTAGGTCTTCAAAGAACCTCCAATCTAGTCAGCAGGATAAATGTACCAGGGGTACAGAGGTTGCAATGGTTGTGGCTCAGATAGCGCTAAGAGGTACTCCTTCAGCTCTTCTAATATTTTGCTACTGACTTATTTATGAGCGATGAGATATCCATGAGAAGCGTGAGAATAGCTTAAGTTTTCGAAGACCATATCATAGAGCATTTTAAATTGAACTGATACCTGTTGATCATCTTTGATACCTTCGAATACAACTTTACAAGTTTTGTACTGCTTACTCCCGTATAGCTCGGACATAAATATCTGCAAGGAGCAAGCAGGTATCTTAACTGAGCAAGTGAAATCCAGCAACAAGTTCAATTTTTCAATCTATTCTTGGATCTCTTGCCTAAAGCTTTCACTACGAATTTTAGGCAGTCCTAATCTTTCTATTTCATTCTGGCACTTCCTCATATGAACTGAAGTGCAGGTGAGGTTCTTGTTATCTAGGAAGTCCTTTACTATTGCCAACTGTTCTTTTATATCATCAAGGCAGAGAGAAGAATCTCTAGAATCGGTCTACTGATATAGACTTCTAACGTAAGTCTATGAACTCGTTTCAATTTCCTCCTAAGATGATTCCATTATTCTTAAAATTATTGATTATTATTTGAAAGTGTAATTGGATATTAATATTGAGGCTTTGAATATAATAGAAACTGGTGACTGAGTAATTAATTATAGATACTTGAATGAAGAGTGGAGAGTAGAGAGATGATAGAATAGAGAGAAGAGAGCTTTAACTTTTAAGGCTTATTAATTCTAATACTACTGCATAACTTAACTGCTAGAGACACACTTCACTTGCGACAAGCAAGATTGAGTTTCTCTTTGACTTCTTCAGTCATTTGATCATTTGCATTATTGAAGTCCTGGTACTCTTGAATCCTATCTTCCCAGAAAATAGAGGAGTAGTGATTGAGGAAGTATGCACTTCTTGGAACAGCATCAACATTCAGAGTGCATTCCTCATCTTAGTTGCTTTGAGTTGCAAAGACATTGTAGGTGAGAACATCAGAGCTCGCATCATAGAAGCTTCTCCAGCTTTAAGGATCTCCCTTAAAACGGAAGTTGAACTTCTTGTTGGTAAGGACTTGCTCATAGTGTGCCTATAAGCCAAATTTCCTATTTGCAAGATCTTTGAGTAGTTGGATTTGATTAGTTGTGCCATAGGCAATGAAAGAGCTTCGTCTGTGATTCAAGTGAGCTCTTGCTATTACTTCCATCTGTATGAAGAACTTGAGATTGATACCTCTTCTATAAGGAGTCAACCTGATACAAACCTAGCTGGGCTTGTAACTATACTCTCTCAGGATTTCATTACAGGCTTTCCTTGTGCAGTTTTAGGACATACATAGAACCTCTGATTAGCAACTAGGTACTAATGACTTGACCATGTCAAAGAAGTCTCTGATAATTTGACTGTAGCTATATCCAGGTCTCAAAGTAAGTAGTAGAGCAAGTTGATCCTCTGACATCCTGAACTTGACGCATCTAAACTCCTCATTCTCAAACTAGGTGGTCAAGAGGTAGAAAGGTATTCCAGGCAAGTGAGAATTAAAATCCTCTTCTGACTCGATCTCGGCTCTCTCAGATTTTAGGTTTGCTCCTTATCTTAAATGCTTGTGAAAATCTGGCTTCAAGTCAAGGAAGCAGGATGACATAGTTGTAGCTTTGATATCAGACCAGGGAATCAACCCAAATGAGAACTCAGGCATTTGAGTTTGATTATCAAAGGTAGCTTCATCTCTGAAGACAATCGTACCTTCTTGAGAGAGATAAAAGTTCATGAGCTCTGTCTGTGAGGTAGGGAACAAGATATAGCTTTATGCCTTCAGGATTTGCTTAGAAGCAGAGATGCACTTGATCTTCTAGTTGAGTAGTTCAGTGGTTCTTGACAGTTGATCTTTTCTATAATGCAGGAATCCGTCATGAGTGAGTGAGTGAGATGCCTTTCTAAAAACCAAGTTGAAGTGGAAGTACAGCTTGAGAATGCAAGAGTCGTGAGGAAAGATCTTGCTGATGATGCAGTCTTCTCTTCCGTTTGAAAAGTAGTTGAAGAGCTTGCCAACAATTATAGGAGC
Source organism: Tetmemena sp. SeJ-2015 (assembly GCA_027382625.1). NCBI lineage: Eukaryota > Ciliophora > Spirotrichea > Sporadotrichida > Oxytrichidae > Tetmemena > Tetmemena sp. SeJ-2015. Next base: position 11,839 of record JAJKFJ010020836.1, read on the forward strand.
ATCAGATGCAGTAACCTTCATAGAGATGCAGGAGTCATCCTTGTCAGTGTTGCTCAGAATGCTCTTGTATAGCTGGGTCAAAGTCTTGACTGGAGTTGAACAGTCTGCATCTTGTTGGTCGGGATAGAGTGAGGGATGAAAGGTGAATGAAGTTGAGAAGTACTCTGCATCATTGATGTGCTTAGCCAGGTTTTCAAATGCACGAATACCTTCAGGATCACTCAAAGGTTTGTACTGGGAAGGGGTGAAGATCTTTGAAGTAGGAATTGAGTTGACTGAACTTTGGAGAGACTCCATTGATATCTATAACTTAATAATTATTTAAATTTGTAATCTAACTGAATTAACTTACCTTGGCATGTCATAAGATAGGAGAGGAGCTGTACCATGAAACCTATAGTCCTATTATTTAAAAATGAAATGTCTGACTTTGATCCCAACACCTAAACCCCATAGAAGAGATGGAATAAATAGAGGAGATGCTTTGCTTGTTTAAGTTCGAAGAAGCTTGTTTGAAAGTTTTAATTGAAAAGCTATACCTAGAAGGTTTTAATTACTTGAGTCTGATCATCATTCTATCATCTCTTAATATTCTCTTCTTTCTTTTGATGCTTAGTTGCTTCAATGAGTGCCAGCATCATCATAGATTCCTAAGGATCAGGTCCTAAAAAGAAACAGAGAGATAATCTCTTCATGCCAGGACCATCATAGAAAGGGAACGCATCAAAAAGAATTTATCCTTGTTGCTCATAAACTTCCTTCAACTCTGTCAGGTCGTAGATCAATGATCCATTCTAGTTGAGAGTGAGATACTTGTAGTGGCAACCAGGAACTCTTGGAAAGAATAACCAATCAAGATGAACATCCTCAATACGAAAGGCTAACTTGATTGGAATAGCACCCATGATGTATTATACCAGCTCTCGCTCATTTAGCTTATTCACAAAGATGAGAAAGTTCCAAGGTTCATTGATATTAAATTCAGGCTTCGCATAGATCTCAATATGCTACAGGAACAGAACTTTGATAGGTGCCTCTGGATTTTCAGTAGGAAGAAAATACTTGAAAGCAGGTAGTCCATTAAATTTCAGAGTTTCCTTTGCAGCCTTCCTATCGATGTCTGTTCTTCCGTTGATCTCACTAATCTCTGTCTCTTTGAAATTTGATCTTATCAGCTTGAAGAACTATTGTATGATTCTATAGAAGCCAAGACCTTCAAAGTTCCCATAATAAGTTTAGAACTTTTAGAAGTCGATAGCAAGTGCAATGACTTTCATGTTGCTGCCTTGGAATGCTTCATTGAGATAGAGAGGTCTGGTTTAAGAATCTTCGGTGTCAGCTTCGGTATGTTCATGTTCAATTGAGTCCATTACTTATTCTTAATTAATAAATGCAATTATTTAATAAATCTGGGATGAGAACTAATGCAAGAGAAGAATTTAAGTTAGGTTTAAAGTTCTTATATAATAGATATCTTACAAATCATTAAGCATTTTCTACAAGGGACGCAAGTACGCTCTGCACAGTACATTTCAGTTTCTCAAACGATTACTTAGGCACTTATTAGAAGAGAGGCAGATCTAATAAGTCCCCAGGTTCAACTCGACACTTTATATCTGGATGCATTAGCCACTGAAGCATGTTATGTAAATCGTTCCTCTTATCCATCTCAAGCTTTAATAGTTCTGGATCCTTCCCATTGAGATAGCAGTCTTTAAGTTGTTCAAGAGTGTATGGCATCTACCCAGTAAGTAGTAAGTGTAAGACCGTCCCAATTCCCCACGACTATCTCCTCTACTAATAGCTTTTCAAATCGCCCAAGCTTAGCTTGAAATCTTCAGGAGCAGTATCAAGTTTGATTGAGGTGATTCGTGTCGTATAATTAGGCGGAGCGAACCTGATTTTCAAATTCAAATCTTTGTCGCATACCAGAGTCTTTGGTGAGACCAACTTGGTTGGTATGCCTCTCTTGCCAACTGAATCTGTAATTCTGAGAATGTAGTACATGATGAGGATGATATCAGCTTTGTTCTTGATAGCTCTACCACCTAGCACCTTTTCAAGTGGTAAGTACCCATCCTCTTACAGATAGAATTCTCCGTTGAGCATCTTCAAGAATTTGATAGGAGCATGAACGAACATATGAGCATCGCTAGCTGAATTGATCTTCTCACACATCACTCGCTCTTCGTTGATTGCGCTTTGAGGGGGCCCAGTCATGAGGATCAAGTGATATTGAGTTGATCGTTTCAACTTCAGATCTATGAGCTGTTGCTAGGATAGCTTATCATAAGCCTCTGCTAAGTAAGTAATTGTGTTTGGTGAAATCTTTATCACTTCCTTGACTTGGAGTCCTTAACTTTAAGGTGCTTCAATTTTCAGAGCTTGCAAAATAACATTACTGCATGTCACAGATTATTGAGCAAGGCATTTAATCTCAAGACTCTACGATCTAAGAAAGGCAAAGGATTGTTGATATCGCATCATGTATACAAAGTAATCATAGCATGCATCTTTAAAATGTTTAAGGACATATTCAGAAACAGGCTACTTATCTGCTGCAGCTTGGAACATATACTCCAACTATTACTCTTGCTTCTTAGTTACCACAATCCTTTCTTCACCAGTGAGTTCAACATGGAATGGTCTTATAGCTCTGATGATGAAGATCGCTTGCAACATTGGAGTGCCTCGCAATACAGTTGCTTCGATGATCTTACCGACTTATCTGAGTACTTGATTATTTGAGAGCACACCTATCAACTTACCACCGATGCTGTAAACGAATTGCTAGTCATCTTTAGCAAACAATCTCAGGTTTAGCATTGCATGTTGATGCTCAATCATAGAGCATGATGAGAACTCTCCGTACTCTTCTGGTTTGATGTCCTTTAATATCTTGCACGTTTCTAAGAATTTATTTGTTATCACTGTGTCACTCTATTTCTATGTCCAGTATGTAAGCCCAAAACGTCTAGCAATAGGTAGAAGGTAATCGTGATAGTACTCATGTCTTGAGAAAGGTTAGCCTTGTTCCTTTGGAAGATGGTAGACAACTTGCAGTGCATTGACAAAGTTCTCATAATCTGCTTCATCAAATTTCGCAACTGCTTCTTCCTGCATTTTAATTGGGTAGTTCAGTAAATTCTTCCCATCCATACTCTTGGTTAGTATCTCGACCGCACTTGCGATGTCATCATCATTGTCTTCATCTTCACCAGATTTTCGAATATTAAAACTCTCTCTTCTCAACTGGAGGTAGCTTAGTAAATCCTTCTCATGAGTTAATCCTAAGTAGCCATTTTCAAATAGATGATCTTGCAATTGCTCAAGTTACTTGTCATCTCTGATGAGTATCATAACTCTCTCACTTGTTTCAGCTTCATCCCTTCTAAGCTCTATTAAATTACTGAGCTTAAACGTTGACTTCTCTATATGCGTCTATATTGGATAATCACCAGCCAACCATGCCACACTTCTAAGATATGATGACTCGCTCATGAACTAGTGTATCCTCTTGCATGACCTGATGTCTAGATTCGATGAGTATACAAATCCGTGAGTGATAGGTCTCTCTAATGTCGTCAGCATATACTTAGCGTCTGTATAGTTCCACAGTTTGAAGTCGATATTATTGAGAAGCTTCGCCCAATACACGAATCCTTTACTCTCCAACTCTTTGATCCATTTAGATCTGAGTTTAAGATCAAGATTGAGATCATCCTCTGATTCCTTGAAACATATCACTGATGCTTCGTACTTGAGAGCAACTTTCAAAGATAGGAGCATGTTGTGCTAACCAATATCACAGAAGACAGAGTCTTTATCCAATCCGTTGAATACAAGCTCAGCTATGATAAAGTCGACATGTCTATGATCCAAGACTTGGATCTTTCTCTGCATGACGTTTGATTCTTCAGCATTGTTATCCTCTCGCTTCTTGGCTACTACTTGCAAGTCGTTACTGAAACGATGTATGTTTGCATCTGCTATATCCTTTGCGAATTCCTCCAGCATATTATTGAGTTGAGTCTGCATTTTAACTGTGTCCTTCTTGACAATAAGCTTTTCGGCATAGTGTACTCTGACTTGCTACTTATGGTTTGCGATAACTTCATCGTACTCAATATTCTTTCGCTGCTGCATGAGTAGATAGTCCACTACTTCGTAAGTGATTGCCTGTAGCTTGTAGTAATCTTCGTCATCGTCTGTTTGTGTCGATGCATCAACCATCTTAGGCTTGTTATCACTCGTAGCAGAACTTGAAAGACTCAAGTTGCTTTATATGCTCTACCTTTCATTTGAGCTAGTTGCAGTTGCATTTGTCTGCTCTACTGAATAATCATCCTCAGGTTGATCAAGTATATCAGCTGGACTTTAGCAAGGAACAGTCTCTACTCTGAACTCTTGTTCAGGCTTCTTCAAATTATTGATGCAGTTGCTATGCAATAGAACAGCTTTAGTACGCTTTCCAAGCAAGGAATTAGTTGTTGGTATGCGCTCAATAAGTAAGTCATGGTTATCAATCGTTTCAATATTCCAGTTCTTGTTATGAATGAGTTCCTCAAAGTCTTTGGTTTCTAAAATTAAGTTATCCCATACCTCTACTTACATTGCATATTCAAATCAGTGATGATGATGTGCTTGCTCCTTCTGACCCTCTTCGTTGGAAAAGCATTCTCCTTGACTTCTTCCTCATCTTCCTCTGATTCAGTGTCAGAGTCTTATTTGTCAAGTTGTTTCTAAGCTATAGGCTGGCATTTATGCACTCTTAAAGCGTCCTTAGTTGAGTAGCTTCTTCCACATATATCGCAATTGTTTGTCCTATCTTTGTTTCTATATTCTTTGACACTCATACCATCATGATGAGTTTTGAGATGGTAGAAGAGTATGGAGTTGTTAACTTTGGCATCACATCCATTCTTTCCACACTTGAATGTAGGGTAATGTTTTTTAGTTTCTTTTGCTTCTTTAGAAGTGACTGGAGCGCGGTTTGACTTGGGCATAGTAATAAGAATTTGAATTTAAAATTAATAGTTTGAATCAATTCAAATGCTGATATAATTTAAGATACGGCGGATCCAACATTATTAGTAAAAAATAGAATGAATTTGGAGGGTAATATAAAGTTAAATCAATCCTCGCTCGATCTTATTATTGTTCAATTAGTAAATTATAATTTAATGTTAAAAACATAAAATAACGAGACCCACCCAGCATGAACATAGAAGATAAATCGCCAATAAAACTTTAAAAATGTAAGCAAACTAATAATCAAATTAAAATATTTGGGATTCTAATTATCTATTGAAATGGCATCTGTTCATCTATTTCTCTTATTCTTGTATTTATAATTATTTCTTCTTTTAATAGCAAAGTTAATTTCCAAGAAACTAAGTACTTTCATTCCATTTCATTTCACTTCTTTGAATTCAATTATTTTGATATTAATAAGGCTTTGGTTTTTTAATTCATATACACAAACTAAAATTACTAAAAAATTTCTAATTAACGATGAAGATGAGAAAAAGCTTCATTAATATTTTATCTAAAAGTATCATCATTTTCAATTATTCTTTGTTATATCCTAAAAGAGATATTTAAATCATTCATATATTTCATAAAGTTACCGCGCGGAAATTCCGCGCGCGCGGAATTTCCGCGCGGTGTCATTATATGCTTTCAATTATTTAATCAGTAATTGGAGATAATATTGTTGACGATCAAATATTATTTATCAAATTAGATCATTATATTTATCTAATCCTTAAATTGATCGCGCGGAAATTCCGCATTGATCGCGCGGAATTTCCGCGCGGAGATGAAAAGTCTTAAAGTAAGGAAACCCCAAAACCTAACTTTTAATATTTCATTATCATCATTTATGTTTATATTAAATCTAAAACATTTCTTCTTAGTCATTAGACATTTCAAATACATATTACTTTAACTATGAATTTCAAAAAAAAGTTTTCTTTATATCATCAAAGCATAAAATTATCTTTTTCTTCTGGCATCTTTCCTTTCTTAAAATTTATCAAAATTTATTTTTTGTGAAAACATCATAACTCTAATAGCTTAGTTCTATCTAAAAATGCTTAATGAGTTTTTCATCTCCATAATTCTTTAATAACTATTCTAATAAACTAAGCATTTGAAATTAACTTTTATTTTAGAGTTGGATGAAGGAGGACTAAAGTTAGCAACTTCAGATAAGTAGTTCATTTAAGAAGTGAGAAGTGTTGATGAAATGGTTATACTTCTCCGCTTCAGAACATTAACTCCATCTGACAAGAGCTTAATCTACTTTAGCTACACATCAATTAGCAAGCTAACAGGCATCAATCCATCTATAGTAAGAAAACTCTGTCTACAAGCATAAACCCAATAGAACAAAATATCTCAAGGAGAGCACATTTTAAAAACGAAAACTTAATTTTCTCAAGAGCAATTAGAGTTCCTTATATCTCAAGACACACTTATTAAATAAGCAGGAATGAGCATCATTGAAAGATGCATTATGTTCCACAGAGCCTTCCCAAATAAATTCATCTCTCCTTCTTAGATGAGAAACATTTACAAAAAACATAACATCAAGCGAAAAGCAATCGTTACACTCAAGTATCAAACTCCCAAACAAACTGCAAAGATCAAAATTCTAGAGAAGGAGATGCTTCAGGCTATTTAACTAGCAATAGATAATAAAAGGGAAATTCTCTTCGTCGACGAAGTGATGTTCACTATAGCTACTAGGCAGAGATTAGACTACAGCAACAAAAATTAAAATATCCAAGTACAAGATAAACTCCAAGCTTAAGAAAGCTTAGCTATCGTTTGTGGAATCTCTGCATCTAAAGGACTTGAAATGTTTTACATGCATGATAGATCTATTGACACTGATAAATTTTACGACTTCATCCTTGGGGTGCATGAGATCTTCAAAGATAGAAAATTAACTATCATGCTAGACAATCTTAGAGTCCATCACAGTAAGCGAATTAAAGCACTCTGCAGTGATCTCTCAATAGAACTTATTTTTACGCCACCCTACTCTCCTCAGTATAATCCAATAGAGAATTTCTTCTCATTGCTAAAGAATTAATACAAAAGGATTAAGCTAAAGGCATCTCTCAAGAATGAAAAAATTAATGCAAGGAAACTAATTACCTAATCCTTTATTCAATAAAATAGATGATAGCATAGTTTAATAGTTATGTGTGAATAAACTTATTAAGTTAGGGTTAATTTTTAAGTGAAATTATTTCATATGTTAAATCTTAACTTAGAAATATTTTATGCCAAACCTTCCTGACTTTGATTTATTAAAGTATGAGATTGGTTTTCAATCATTAGTACATTAGGTTGGTATGCTGCTTTTGATGCTGAGCTGGGACCTTCATTATTTTTGAATCTCTTGAGTGTAGTAACAGGAGGAGGATTGGGTTTTTATCTTCTTGCTTTAAACACTTTTGATGATTGCTTCATGAGTTAAAGAGTCCTTCCGTTTTTCTCTTTGAGATAAATTTAGTAAATATAAATTGAAATCTTACTTGATATGAAAGGATGACTAGTGAGCTGAGAGAGCCACTCATCGGAGATTAGGATGAAATCGTTTTTAGTTGATCCATCAGAAGCAGAGTTTCTTTTATCCTGAGTGAGCTTAACAATGTGATTCAAGTATTCAGGCTGGAGAGTGTTCACTATGTTGAAGAAGTATTGCCTGTCTATAGGTTTTTGTTTTTCATCCATGTCAGGTAGGAACCTCAAAAGTTCTGAATCGTCCTTGATTCCTTTGAATACTTGTCGAACAGATAACTCATCATATTTTGGCACCTTTGTGATTTTGACATCTGACATTTTCAAAAGCAGTTTGTCACCTTTGAGAATTTGTCTAAAGTAATCTCTGTTCACTCCCTCAATCGGTGGCATGTAGTAGCTCACTAAAAAAATATTATTGTGAATTTATTTTACATATTTCCGTAAAGTAGGAGTAGAGGTCTTGTTTTGATCTAAATCTTCCCACCAATTCCTAAGGACCTATTCTCATCAAAGTTTCGTCCATGTTGCCATCCATTGATTCCTCAAACTGGTCCCACTTTCTTTTTGAAGATTCCATTTTCTAAAATAATAGTCAAAGTTTATTAGGAAGATTTTATAATAAACTGGGTGATTTCTTATAGTAAATAGCTCAATAAAATCAAAAGTATAAATTGAGGAAATAGAAATCATTTTTGAGTGATAAATTTTTAATCACAAGTTTAAAGATGAATTTGTGATAAAATGATAAATTTTGTGATTATTTGTGATTTATTGTGATTTTCTGTGATATTTTCTGATCTGAAGGGTAAATTAGGCCTTACTTACTAAATAGTGTTGAGTAGGCTGTGATTGGGTTTTGTGATTTTTTAGTTGTCCTATTTACTTAAAGTTTAATAATAAATTATTAGCCATAATTTAAATAATACCTAATATAAATGAAGGAAGATAGGAGCGCACTCTATGACAGTGATGACTCTCGATGTGATGATGACTCCAGCTTTGAAGAGGAAGATTTAACTAAAGCTTCAAAAGCTCACATCAAAGCAAAATAGAAGTAATCAAAGCAAACCATTTTGGGAAAGAGAAGTAAGTGCTCTACAAATAGTTATTTGTTTATAGAGTCAAAGGAATAGCATGGATTAGCAAGTAACGAAGATGCAATCGAAATCCTATAAAAAATCACAAAAGGATTTAAGCTCACAATGAAAGACATCCAAAACCATAAACAATTGAAAACACATCCGCTTTCTGAATATGAAGTTGATGAAATAAGAGACTTCATTAGGGTAAAGAGATAAAAACTTCAAAGATAAAATCCATAACTTTCCTCTCTTAAAGAAGAGCAAGATGACCTTCTCAATTATCTTTCCAACTACTATCTTGAACAATAAAAAGAAAGTGTGATGCAAACAAAATAAGAAAAGCTAGCTATCGAAATAACCCCCCTCTAAAACCAAGAGACTTAATTACAGTAAATCAAAATTTCCAAATTTATTTTGGAAAACTATAATGACCTTGAGATGGAGATAAAGCTTCTCGTTCAAAAATCGCTCATAGAAAAGTTTGTCGAGGATCCAAAATTAATGATAAATTGTCAAGAGTATTAAATAAATCTTGAGTAAGAAAAATTAGAAAAGCTATTTAAGAATAGAGAATTAGACTCATTAAATCTAGAGCTTAAAAAGTTGAATATCAATCAAGTCCTCAATATACATTTCAGAATGTCCAAAGTATTGACAACATTGTAGTATGAAGGATAAACTCTATTCCACACCTTATATCCATTCTTGAACTCTACTAAAATTGCTGATAAGATTAGTGATTAAAAGCAAGACATTTTCAAACAAATGATTCTAACTCTCAACAGATATTTGTAAGATAATGACATTCCCTATAACCCTCACTTTATTGGACTACTTTCTGAACTATGTCCATTGATACTTAGGGAGAATAATTAATTAGAGGAACACTCCGCTGCAATAGAAACTTATGTCAAAGAGCTTGGTTTTAATCCTATTGAGTCTGAACTGATTTCTAAAAATCCTAAAAATTTCTTTTGGCCTGGCTTCATTAAGAAACTTTAAAGTTGTTGTCAAAAATCAAAATAGGTATTGATAGAATTCATTTCTAAAATATAAGTTCTCTCCGATCCCTATGTCAGTTTAGACGAGCTCTTAGAGCTCCTTAGATGTCGAGACATTTTATTTGCACTTATTAACAAGAAAGAAAAAATAAAGCTTCCTCTTGAAAGATGCTTGGTGATTCTTTAATCAATAAAAGATTTCCAAAAACAAGACATCATTAATGTTCTTGAATTGGATGAATAAAACTGGATGAGAGAAATTGCAAAAAGAACATCTTAAAGTTCAACTAAGAAGTTAGAGTAATGTAGGAATGCAGACACTAACTAATAAATTTTTGAAGAAACAATTAAGGAATTCCATTAAAAGAGAGAAGTAACTTTGGAAGAATTAATGCAAATCTCAGAAAAAGTTGAGAATGTTTGTGACTAATATAAACACAATGAATATTAAGCAACAATCGCAGCTACAGTTTTGAGCTGCTCAAGTAGCACTATCCAATGCCATCTACCAACTGCATCTGGTAAAACTTGGATTATTAGTTTAATCGCAGAATATTGGAAATAGAGAGGAAAAAAAGTTTTGATTTTAGTCCTAAATGATATCCTCAAAACCTAGGCACAGAGATAACTTCTGCCTCTTGGAATAAATTTGAGTATTGAAACTATCGAAAATTTTTATGGTCAAAAGAATGTTCATGAAATCACAATCGTTGATGAGTACGACTAGATTATTACAGCTCATCCTTTTAAAGTAATTCAAGGAAAAATTTTTGGAATTTGGGATATGACTCTAACACAATGTTATCTTTTCAGCGCTACTTGTGATCCTGGCATATAAAGGATCATTCAAAAAACTTTAGGATAAACTAAAATCCTTTCATTTTAAAGTGAAGTTGAGTATGTTTCAGGAATTCAGTAAGACTTAGGAGGAGACATAGAAATATTCAAGAAGTAATCGGAAAGAGTGGATCACACAATTAAGTATATTGAGAAGTACTCTAAGCACATTCCTTTGATTATCTTTTGCGATCAAGACACTCATGATAAATACGAGAAAATAATCAAACAATTAGGAATAACCAATTTTAAGAGAGGAGTGTCAGTAGAAAATCTAGATGAAATACAGCAATGGCACTCAGGAGTTTTTATGTTAAGCCCTGAGGAGTGTTGTGGATATAATACTAGATTCAGATAGGATGCCAAAGTAATCATTTCTTGCAACGTAATTTCTGAGAGTCAGTATTAGTAGATGAGAGGCAGAAGCTCCCGAACTAGAGGAATACTGTAGTCAGTCTATCTAGCAGTGAGTAACTAATCCAAGAGCTAGATCATTCAAGGCATGAAGTAACTTTCAATGCAGCAATTATTTGATGTTGAGAAACTACTCGAACTAGTTTACAAAAGAAGGAATACTAAACTTCTCATAGAAACTCTTCAACAAACTGCTGAAAATAAGGATGATATCAGATCTTTATAGCATTTAAAGCAAGTTATAGGTGAAAAAGATTTCAGACGACTACTTTGAACATGATTTCAACTTCGCTTCATTTAATCAGAGTAGAGTGTTCTTAAATTAATTAGTTCTCAAAGAAAATCAATTAAATTTTTATTTCCCTAAAATTTTACTAATTATAATTATTAAATATAAAATGAGCAATCAGCCATTTGAATTTCACACTGACCTCTCGTATCTTACGAGAACAGACCATCTTCCAGGCCATAAGGTCTTCAACTTATAGCCAAGACTCACCTCCATCCACTTCTTCGACAACTTTGTTGATTTCACTATGTTCGTTGCTGAGGAAAGCTGTGTCCCTCTCTTACTTTTGGCAAAGCTTGTCAGAGTGGATTTCGAACTGCATGATGATTCTCTGTCTAAGGTGAGTGGATATCCAAAGTTCAGCCTACATCTTGGGCAGTTCATTCTCAGATTCAAGGACTCACTCCGACTTCTACGTGAGAATTGGAATCTCTGCTAACATGACGCTTTCTTGGTGTTCCTCCTCAGAAACCTGGCTATACTCGAGCCTTAATATTGGACCAATCTTATTTACTTGGGCTCAGTCTTTGCTAAGTTGCAACAGGATAACTCTCCTTTAATTTATTTGGATCGTGATCGTACTGAAGATTTCAAGAGCTCCCAGATCTATGGTGATAAGTTTGATATTGTCTTTCCTGAGAACTCTCAAGAATATGAAATTTGCTTGAAGCTACTCAATAAGGCTCCAATTCTTGAAAAATTGCTCTAAATCTCTGTTATTCACCCAGATTTTACTACTAGAGCTAATTGCATCAGAGATATTTGGTTATTGAAAAAGAACCCCATTTTTATCGAGGGTACTCTGAGCTAAGAAGAACTAGTTGCTAGACTTAGATCTGCCCAAGTCAAGGTCAAGTCAGAGAGACAATAGCAGAACTTGGACGAGTATGATGTCATCTAAGAAGATCTAGTTTCTAAGTCTTCTGATATCAGGATTGATGACTAAGTTCCTCCCGATGATGACGACGATGATGATGAAAGTGATGATGATGACGATGACGATGATGATCGTGGAGGTAATCAAATATAGCAAAGGCTTGACTTCTCAAAGGGATAAGTCCCCTCTCAGAAGATTTCAGCTCAAGAGAAAGTATAGAAGACTTAGGTCTCAAAGTCCTCCAAATAAGAATTATTCTGGAAGAAACAAGCAAAGGACAAGGTCTGGAGTAGGATTGATTGTTGCAACACTACAATAGATATTGAAACCAGGGATTACGAGATTGTCTACCAGTCCTTGGTAAGAGCTTTGAAAAGCGTTTATGAGAAAATGTCTTTCAAGTCAGTAGCCGTGTTACTAAAGAACTTGTCATGTTGCATCGAAGATCAATAGGAAATGGTGGCATCCCTAGATGATATTGATGGTCATAAAAAGAAAAATGACCCTGACGAAGAAGGCTACATTTCAGAAATAGCGTTGATACCTGAGATCAAGAAGGAACTTTATAACGATATCCGCATATAGCTCGAAAATTTATTTGAAGAACCTCTTTTCAATAGTGAATTTGCAAAGCGTAACCATTAAATGTACGAAGCGACAGGCAAGCACATGAGCGATGCGGATATTGATAGTTTCTTGGTTGAGCAAACTGATCCTGTGATAAACGCTTACACCCCAACGATGAGTTGGCATTTAAAAGCTTTT
>JAJKFJ010020837.1:0-23885 GCA_027382625.1 Tetmemena sp. SeJ-2015
ATCGCTTTTATTTATTTTCCATAACTGCGATCAAACTTTTCTAAACGTGCAATATTATAGAATATTAAGAGTCAGAGCTTAATATTATTTGTGATCAGGCCCTAGAGGATAATATTTGTGATCAGGGATAATTCAGCCGCGGTAGGTAAGCAATATTTTTGAAGAATTAATTTTCCCAAATTAAATAGCAGATTTAATTTGATTTCATAAAAATTTCATTTCAAATGGGTTCCTACAATATTTTGAATAAAAAGCAGATAGTTCCCAATATCTCTTAGAGATGCTTCCTTGCAATAAGTGATACCTTCGTGTTGTAAAATAGTGTAAATGCCCATAAGCTTAGTCCCTTCTAATTGAAGTTTGATAAAATAAGCAACAGCAGACCATGCACTTTATTTCTTAGTCCAGAGATATTCTTAAAATATCATCCCTAGAGTTTCAGGGCTAGCCTCCAACAGACACTCTACTAAACTATATAGCAAGTTGAATCTCCCTAACACAAGCTTACTTTGTCCTTTTGAATTCTCTTTTATTTATTTGTATATCTAAATTTAATTTGTAATATAATTTTGATGTAAAATTTGATATGTTCAGCTAAAAGATAAACTATTTTTAGTTTTTAAATTATGTTATTTTGAATAAATCATATCACGTGCCATATATCTTCTGTCTTTTATGATATACTTTATGATTAACACAGCAGAGTGAAAGAAGTATAGAATTCATGAATTATATAAAGTGGTGCTTTCTTGACACAATTAATTTGACCAACCTCGATTAATCTTTAATATTTATTAGTAAATATTTAATTTTGCTTTTGATAACATTCTAAAATAAAGTTAATTCTCAATCTGTATGTTTATTAAATGGATCAAACACTCTTCAAAGAAATTAAGGCTTCTACAAAATTTACATATCTTCATTCTGATTCTTTAATAAAAATTATTATAAGTTTATTAATTTTTATTTATTTATTAGTAATATATTTAAATTATAATAAATAATGTTTTAGTTTTAAAATTATATTTAATGGTTTTAAACATACTAACAGTCATGCGCTATCTCTTATAAATTAATAAATATTTTATATAAATATAGAATATTAATTGATGTTATATTATTAATATTCACTAAACAAACAAAAATAATTATTTTGTGCAACAGTAGTTTATGTTATTAATTGATATATAATTAAATTAATTATTAAAAGAAGGGAGAAGGCTCAATGATTAGGCGTAGTCTTAAATTATACTAATTTATAATTTTTATAAAATATACCCAATCATTTTTTATTTGAAGATTATTATGAGCTTTAATTTACTCATCTTAGCAAGCATGACTATTCAATAGTAGAAGCAAACACATGAACAATCTACAAACATTAGCATACGGGTTCTTTAAAATTAATGCAATTGATTAATTATAGGGTGAATATTAATACATGATCATTGATTTGTTTAACTTAGAAATAGATTGAGTTTGTTTCCTTGTTCTGTGATTCATATTATATTACGCTTTAAATATAGAGTTTTTTTAATTTAAATGTATACTTCAACCACTACTACATAAACAACAATAAACTCAACCTCTAAAACTTGAGGGTTGCAACTGAGGAGGCAAGTATCTAGAGTAACGATAGCATCCCTCCAGATCAACAGAGACTCATCTTCGCAGGCAAGCTCAAAAAATACTAAAGTATGCTTGCACTTGCGTACTTTTGAACAACATCCAAGATCTTCAACAAGACAAGCAGAACTCTCTCTGGCTGCAACATCCAAAAGGAGTCTACCCTCGCCCTACTAAAACGATTACTCAAAGCAAAGACACTAAAACTGAAAACGATGCGCTGGAGTTATAAATGGAAACTATAGATGTTCTTTAGCTGACTCCCTTATTAAATTTAAAAACATAATGCTTTAAACTATCTCTAATTTAATATATACCACTTTTCTCCTGTTCTCTATCCTGATTAGGTTTTACTTACCCTCTATAATGTATTCATATTCAACCTATATTAATTTGGCTCCTGCTAAAATATTAACAATTTAAAACTTTCAATCTGCTTTTAAAAGTACTTAAATGTGAGGAGCTTGGAAACTTAGGGGTAAGAATAAATAAATATATATTAAGGTTTTAACATTTTAATAATGCAATGGAAAACTTATATTATTTTAAGTGTTTATGAAATTATATTTATTAATATTTGATTCATATACCTTTATTATAATTATTATTCTTGGATCAGAGTTTGCAACATAGAAATCTCTTAATAGACGACTCCTTTCGGAATGGCAGTAGAACAAACTCATCTTATAATTCATAGAGTTATCGAACAAGGCCCTTATTGAACTAGCTATATCTATTTTAAAGGCCAACATTTAAAATTCTTCATTTATAATTTTAATTTAATTCCCTTTTTCAATTAATTTTAACTATATAAGATCGTTAAACAAAAGGTCAATAATATAATGAGATCTAATTCATCTTAAAGCAATGTATGTTTAAAATAGTGATATTAATTTAAGTATTTGATCTAATGGCAGTTAGAGGCAGAAGCTCAGCAAGATAACTAGCAACAAATAATCACAAAACCTTCTCCAAAATAGCCTGTCTCTCTCTCCTGCTTTAGCAGTTTTCCTTCCATAAAAGAAAAGCTTGCGTCAAAACCTTGAGCTTTAAGAATAATTTATACAAAACTTCATCATTAAATTTTTTTGAAGGGAGGTCAATCATTAAGACTTTGAAACATTCACTAAATAAAGATCATCTCTAAATGCTTCGGAAAGCTCCTCTAAAAAGGAAGAAAGAATGCAAGTGCAAGAAAGAGAGAATCTATTGTGGAGGTGGCTTCGGCCTGACCTTGTCCTTGGTGAACTTGTTGAGTCCCTACATGCCATTATATTAAAACTTAAAGAATATACATATCACTATTTTATATCGATTACGCTTGTCTTTAGAAGTACTAGCTCATTATTTTATTTACTTTAAGCTTGAAGAATTTAATTTTTGATTGTCACTTGAATAATCTGCATATTTAGGCCCCGAAAATTTATCATTTACCATTATTAATTTTCACACCTCACTAATAATTATTAAAATAAGATATTATAACTATATTAGAAACTGCGGTAAAGATATATCTAAGATCGCAGTATTAAGACGACTATAATATACTTATTATTTTTAATTATTGAAATAAGAGTTAATTATTGTCATCGTTAACAGTTTTAGGATAGAGTTAGGTTATCTTAAAATCTCACAGCATTTCAAAAGTGATAAATAATTATAAGTAAATAGTTAAAAATGTTTAAATTGTCATTTCATTGCTCTAGGAATGCTAAATATTATTTCGCCTTTATTGATTATAATATAGAAGAAATTTTAATTTAAACCACTTTTATTTAATTTTTTCTCTATGAAGCAAGTATTCTGTTTCTTTTTAATTTTAATGATTAGCCTTTATATTTCACTATATAGAAGCATCAAAATTGAATAAAGAACTTTAGGATATTTACACACTCCTCTCCAGTTAATCTGATATGCTTTCATATGGTGGACAATAATAAGTCCAAAACCTGATCTGCAGTTGGCTTTACTTTGAGGAAGATAAATTTACTAAGTCTTCGTAGTAAACTTTTCAGACTCTTCTTAATATATTACACCTTAAAGTTAATTGATGAGTAAAATAGTCTAATCCTAATAAATTCTTCAAAAGAGGCCCTAGCAAGTTTACCTATAACTATCATCTTGCATTCAAATCACTTATCCTTAACGAATTGTAGATTTTACTCCTTTTATCTCAATTTATGGGGAGAGGGGTACTAATTAAGATATTGAGCTACGCTTTAGATAACTTACTATTTCACACGACTTTGAATCTCAAAATAATTATAACCCCTCATATTCACACCCACTTTTCAATAGATTAACTTTTAATTTCATACAAAATTAATTATTTTATATAATTCAGGTCTGCTTTTACATGCTTTTTATTTCTTAAAATTAATAAAAGATTATCTAATAATATTCACCTAAAATCTCATTATACTTATTTAAAATTTAAAAAAAGAAGCAGTATGATTTTTAAAAAAATAATAAATTACCAGAAATCCTTTATTAATTTAGTTATTAAATAAGTTTTAACTTATAAATATTAATCTCTTATAGTTTATAAATAATATTGAATTTTATTAAAATATTTGTCATAAAATTAGATAAATGCAATAAGGTAAATAATAACCGAAGTAGAATAAAAAGAATGATTAACTCTATTGGAGTGAGGTGAGGATTCACAAACAATCATTATATAAAAAGCTTCTTAAAGAGAGCCTTTAGCAACACCATCTAACTAGTTTTCTCTAACGAGACCATCATTTCAGCTTTAAGCCTTTAGATCCTCTTTAAAAACCTTAATTGTGTAATCGAAAATTAGTAAACTTAACAATATTCGAGCAAATATTCTCACCATCATATTAAAACAGCTTCAAAATTATTTAAAAAATTATGAAAACATCAAAGGAGGTGCTTTAAATTCTCCTTGATAGTTTTATTAAGTCATTTAGTCTCTGATTCCTCATATCTACTTCATAACAAATTAAACATCCTTTTTATTTTATACCAATATATAATTTAATTCATATTTCATTTTTAATATCTAAATTATTCTTTTTAAAATAAAATAATAAAATTAATCTCGTAGTAGAAATTTGTGTTGATGTCGAAAAAAATTACCTTATTAATTTATAAATACGGCCACTTTATTCCTCCTCTCTTATTGACATTAAAGCATATATATTATAAAATAAATATGTTAAAGTCTTTTTCCCCATCAAAATTTTTAATTAAGTAGCTTGTTTATTTCATATTTTAATAAAAATATAAATAACCTTTAAATAACATTTTATTTTGAGAATTTTACTTAAAATTTGGAGAATTAAAGACTTAAAAGAAAAAAATTATAATTAAAAATTAAAAAAATAATATATTGATAGAATATCTTTTAAGTTGTGCAATTTTTAAACTTATTTTGTCTTAAAATTTATATAAGATAATTTTAGAATTCTGATAATTCTTTGGAACTTTCATTAGTATTAAATTTATGCACAAATTGATTGTTCTCCCTCAATTTTGCTATAATTAGATTACAGCATGTGGATATCATTCTTATTTATTAAAATTTTGTATCTAATTTAATTTTGATATAAGAAAGATAGAAATATATTATAATGATTTAAAAATACAGTGAAATACAACTAAAAAAGTTAAGGATTTTAATTTTAATTAGGAATACATTTGATAGAGAATTAATATATTAAAAGTAGCTGCTATTATCCGTATAGGCCATAAAATATGGCTTGAAAATTCTTTATTTGGATAAGTGAAATTATTATTTCTGCCTTGAGTTTGTGAAGGAGAATATTTGTATGATTGGCTAAAATGATTTTATGATCGAAAATAAATGCTCTTACACTTATTTTTATTTTATGAATTTGAAATTATGACTTTAAATCTGACTACTGGTCCCTTACAGCATCAATAAATAAATTATATTGAATTAGGATACAGTTTAGAGTAAAATAAAATAATTGAATCGGGTCGTTTGTCGTATAAATAAGATCAAGCTTAATTTAAAGGCAAACCATCATCGATCAGAATATTCTCTGGCTTTAAGAAAAAAGTAAAGGGAGATATGTTTTAGATATTAAATAGGAAAATATTAGGTTTTAATTCAATTATTGCACCAATTGGTTAATCACTGATCTCTACAGATAAATTCAATTAAACATTAGAGTTTTAATTATAGCTCTGATCATTATATTAAACACCAAACTATTAGAGTTAATCGGAATAAGCCAATTAGAGATCTTTAATTATTAGGCTCTTGCTCACATAGATTATTAAGAATTTGATTTTGATATTATTTCTAATACCCAAGTTCCAATTCACTTATTTTATTCTAATTTTTCTTTTATGTTTTTATCAAATAAATTAATGATCTCAATAAAATTTAACCATGTAATTAATTTCAATTTTATTTCTCTGTATTTTTAAATCCAGATAATCTAACTCTATCTTTCCAACTAACTATTATATAGAAGGATAATGAATTCAATTCTTTCTTTTTTATTATAAATGAAAAAGTTAACTTTTAAAGTGTCAATAAAACTATTTTTTATTTAGTTTTTTAGATTAAGAATTTTGAGAATTATTGCTTCTTAATAACTTATCTAAATATGGCAATTAAACATTTTTCAATATTTAAGCTATAATTATCTATTTTTTTAAAATGAGAAGACGAGAAAGGATTCCCACAAATAATTTAATAACATAAATTAAAAATTGATAAATCAAAGAATAGTGATCATACAGTTTTTTATTTTACATTTATAATTTCTCAATAGTAAATAATATAAATTTATTTAGACTATCATATAATTTATATTTATAATGTTTATCATTATCTTATATATTATTAAAAGTTGTAAATAAAGATGACTTTGAGTTTTCTAGGGGAACAAAATATGTGTGGCAGCAGCATACGAGGCATTCACTACGATAAATAAGTAATCTTGCTACGGTTTGACATTAGGCTGACGTCAAGACACCAACAGCTCTCTCCCTATAACCAATGCTATGATGTATCTCCGAATTAGTCAACATAGGTTGAGAGATAGCTCTCTATGAACTTCCAAAAATTGCGGTCAAGCCACATGAATGACTTAATACTCACACCCTAACAGGTAGGGTTTTAACAACAAATATTCCTGGTCATTGCATTATGCATTTAAGGCAACGCCCGTTTCCTCTAATGGCTATTTGATGTGAGCCTTCTCGTCATTCGCTTGACCGGCTAGATTGCCAGTGATACATAAGAGAGGAAACAGCTGTTAAGTGACTTAGAGCCCCCATATTTAAGGTGATGGCCGGAGGGGGTATTAATTAAGTCAATTTACATAAAATCTATTTAACTCCTAATAACTATCCTTTCTCTCAAATTCTATTCAATAATTATCTGCAAGATTAATCACTTGATTATATATATAGAGTTTAGAAGTTGATGTAAGTTAATTTTTTGAGTAAATAATATTGAAGTACATTTTCTTTGGGAGCTGTTTCTTTCTCGGCACACTTCTAATGACTAAACGAAGATGGAAAGGGAATTCTTCACAAAATTTTCTAAATTTTTTCGCCAAGCACTTGCTTCAAGTGCTGGAGTGATCTTATTTGATCTTTATTCTCCACTTACTACTGGAGTGCCTTGCCTCTAGCAAACTACTTCGAAATTCTCTGCACATAAAAACTGATGCATTGAACTCTTAGATTATTCGCTTATTGCCATGCACACTGAATGAAGGATTGCTCTGGTCCTGGAGCTTCTGCCTCTCATTTATTAGTAATGACTCTCAGAGTTTATGTTGCATTATATTATCACCTTGTTGTCTTGTCTGAATCCTAGTATTGGAGCCAAACCATTTTTATGGGCTAAGCATAAGAACTCCCGAGTTTCATTATTGTATCTCATCGAAGTTTTCTATAGTTACTCCCTTCTTAAGTTGGCCTCTCTGATCTAGCGAATTATTATTCATGCTCAATTTCGAAATTAAAATAATACTGCCGATATATGAGAAATAAAAAGAAATAAAATAGATTAGTAGCAGCAGACAAAATACCGCTTACGGAAGCTACAGTTATATAGAACATGAACAAATGAGCAAAAGATTAGCATAAATTACACTAATAGAGTTTACCCTATGACTACCGCTAAGAGGCACTCCTAAAATCAGACACCTGAGGTATAATGCAGGCTCTCTTTGAAGTCCACTAAGCCCCAATCATTGAGCCAGGGCCCTCGAGTGACCGGTTGCTCACGCCCTCAATCAGGGAAGGTTTGAACGGCAGGGATTCCTATTGCCATGTGCGGTGAGTGGCAATGCCCGCGTCCTCTTGCGGCCTATCGGCTGTGGGCCGACCGAATGAGCCCCACATTTATGAGGGGGAAGTAGGGGTATAATATTAATGACTCTAATTTCCTTATCTCTAATCTTCCTCCAGAAATTCTATTTAATAATGCTTGAGTTGTTTAAATAAGCCTGATCTCTATAAAGAGGTTGGAACTTTATATTTCTTTTTTATACTCAATTCAAGATCAAATTCAATTATTAAATTATCAGCTATAATATATATTAGCTGCGTAATATAGTAGTCACAGAATTGTAAAATAAAACTGCCACTATTTTGATCAGTTGAGACTTTGCAGTCAAGCTTAAAATTATTCAATTCCAATTTCTCAAAGCTAGGAATATTAGAGATTAATGAAAAAGCTATATTTATTTAATAGGAAAGGTATTTCTAATATGAATTAATTAAAAGACGTTTAATATTGGAATTCTATATTGACGATATAATTTAATTAATCGAATTGCAGGATCCCTGATCAAGAGATTGATTTTTAATATCTTGGCAAGTGATGGAAAGACACCTAACTTAGATTTATGTAAATGAGGTGAAGCAAAAGATCGGCAGCAAGAAAGATCTCTACAACTTCCTCACTCAAGAATGTGGGGCGTACCTGCCAAAGATGAACCATTCGAACATCTAAATAAAATATCGGGGGAAGTTGATAATATTTGTGACGAATACAAACACAACTAATACCAAGAAAAATTGCAGATATTGTGCTAAGCTGCTCGAGTAGTACTATCTAGTGTCATCTTCTCACCGTATGGGATGAATCCTGGATCATTAGCATGAGAGCTGAGTACTGGAAACAGCAGAAAGTCCTTATCTTGGTGCTCAATGATAATTGTTTCCACTAGGAATCTTTTTAAGAATAGAAACCATGGAAATTTTTATGGTTAGAAGGACGAGGATAAAATAGAAATAGTTGACGAGTATGACTAGATAATCACAACGCACCATTTCAAAGCCATTTAAGGGAAAGTCTTGGAATATGGGACTTGACTCACAATCAATGCTATCTATTCAGAGCGACTTGCGATCCTGGAATTTAGAGAGTTATCTAAAAACTTTGGATAAATTAAAACATATTCCTTCCAGAGTGAAGCAGAATATGTATCAAGAATACAACAAGATCTAGGAGGATATATCGAAATCTTAAGAAAAAAATAAAAGCGAGTCGATCGAATAGTTAGAATAGCATACCAAGCACACTTCCCTAATAATCATTTGCGAGAAGGACACTCATGACGAGTATGGAAAAATAATTTAGTAAAATGGATTGATTAACTAAAAAGAAGGTTTACGTAGAAAATTTAGATGAGATTTAGCAATAGCACTCGGGAGTGATGATGCTGAACCCTGAGAAATACTGCGATTACATCTCAAGATTCAGGTAAGATGCTAACGTGATCATTTAATGTGATGCAAATTCTGAGAGTAAGTTTTAATAGAAATTAGGTAGAAACTCCAGGACGAGAGGTATACTCCAATCAGTGTACACGCTAGTGAGTAAATAATCTAAGATTTAGATAATCCAAGGCATGAAGAAACTCTCGATGCAGCAACACTTCGATGTAGAGAAACTACTCGAAGTAGTTTACAAACGAGGAAACTTAAAGATCATCTTCGAGGCATTTCAGCAATCTGTCGACAATAAGGATGAACTGGATCACTCCAACACTTGAAGCAAGCTATTGGTGAAAAATATTTCAGAAAACATTCTGAGACATCCTTTCTCATCTTCCTTTAGTCATTAGAAGGGTGTCAAATAATAGTTCGTTCTAAAATAAAATCTATTCCAATTTTATTCACCCAAAAATATTACTCCATTTATATTTCTGATTTTTAGAATTAGCGAAAAAAGTTTTATTAAAAAATTATTTATAATATTTTTAAAGAGAAATAAATAATTATCTCAAAGCGGAAAAATTCTGATTAATTTAAATTTCTTATAGATTCTCATAAAATTTAATGAGTTCAAATTTATATAAACTTTATTTATTTAATGTCGAATCTATTTCCCCTTACAATAGTTCTGTAGTAGCAGTTCCCGCTTGCAATTTATATTAAAACTTATAATGCAATAAAATTTAATATATAAAGCATTTGAAAAATTAATTCATATTATTTCTTCATAAATAAGAATTATAATAAATATCTTCAAGTGGAATAATTAACGTTTAAAAGATTAATATAGATAAAAATGTAAAAAAAGAATTAAAAAGATTAGATAGAATTTATATACTCAACAATCAAAAATAAAATGGTTTATCATAATACCTAGAAATATAATATGTCATTTTATTAGTAGATTTTTCCTTAAATTTATTACGCTTAATTTGGAATATCTCAATTTAAATGCCTAACTCAACAGCTCTAGCATTAGAAACCCAATTTACTATTGCAATAAAGCAATATGACATTATTTTAAATGCTCTAGATAGATCAGATAAAGCAACTCAACAAACCGATACTTCACTATTTCAAAATAAGTAAGAATCATTAAACAACCACAATATTGAATATTAATTTTTACAAATTTTGAGCCATTTAGATAATTTTCCAAAACTAACTTTGAACAATAATGAAAGCATAAAATATTGAAAAAATTAGGATGGCATTCAAAGTTTAAAAATTCTTAAATAATAAACTGGTTATTTAGTATTTACTTAGTTAGAAATTAAGTTATATTAATCCAGTCAATAATGAAGTCGTTTAAGTATCATAGATTGACCGATATGATAGACTAAGAGGCTGCCTTTAGAAACAGAGGACTTTGTCAAGTTCTTCGAATACCTTTGATTTTCGAATGTATTCAGGCTTTATCATTTATATTGTAAATCCTTGGATCTAACTCATTGCTTAGTTCATTGTCCTCACGGAAGACTTGCCTCACTGAGAGCCTCGTGAAGATGAAGCAACTCTTTTCATAATCATCTCCTTGTTGAGGCAATTAAATTGATAAATTTCGACAATATAGTACTTTGGAGCAGGTTCATGAAGTCACCAGAAAGCTAGGCAAATCCGAGGGACAGATAGCATTTTTAGAGGTGCTAAACAAGAAACTGCAGCTCTCCTTAGAATTGTGAGTTCGCAAAAGGCTAGAATTAATTGGAGCAAATTGATGACCAGCACTTTCATCATGAGCTATAAATTTCGCTCACCAACCTCATGGAGGGTGCTCTTAGCTTATGTCCTCGGACTTATGTGAGGTTCTCAGAGATTATTAAATTGAGGAGATCGAGGCCTTGTTCAGGTTTAATGATATACCTAGACTTCAAAGGAGGTTCTCAAGCATGGAGCCACACAAATTATTGAGATTCATTGTTTAGTGAGACTCCCTTCACTCAGCAAAGAAGACGGTACCCTAGCAAACATACTAGCTCCAGCAATCGCAAGCATATCAAGTCGGTTTAATTTACAGCAGGAGGATATGAGCCAACTAATTACCATGCTAGATTCGCTTACCACAAATAAAGCAAACCAAGAGTAGCCGCCTTCACTTGATCACCTAGATCTAGTCTTCACCTTAGCGCCAGAGAAACTTTAGCAATATGAACGCAATGACTGCTTTTTGGAGAAGCTAAGCGAATTTCTTGAGAGTTATGGTTTCATCTAGTCAGAGGTAGAGAACATCCTATACTAACTCGGCAGCTTCCTCTTTCCAGGAATGCTAGAGAAGGTCCTAAATCTAAGCTCCAACCTTCGAGAAGGAATGATGAGGATCCTAAGTGTAAATCAGTTAAAACAAGACCCGAAGAGGATGCAAGAGCTTGTGCATCTTTTCTCCCAGAGAGTTTGCATACTGGAAATTCTCTAAGATCGGCCGCAGATAAAAATTTAACTCGAGAGTCTTGTTGATTTTGTCCAAGCAGCAAAGAGCTTGAGCAAACCTCATATTATTAATTTGATGAGGTTCGAAGAATCAGTCTGGCAAAGAGAGTCTGAGAAAATTATTAATGTCGACCTAAAACGAGTAGATGAGGAGATCAGAGAAGAGCTTTTCTGAAACATTTACAACCAGGCAACATCATTATTATAGCAAAAAGACCTCGTTAGAGTAGAAGACTTAGTGAGGCTATCAAAAATGATGGAAGAACTCTGTAGTTCGTACACTCATTCTTCGTACTAATCCACTGATGCAGTGTTGAGCTAGACAGACCAAGCTCTTTCAATTCAGATGCCCATGGCCTCGGTTGGGTAAGACTTGGGTTATTGGACTTATTGCTTTAAACTGGATATAAAAAGGCAAGAGGGTTGCTTGCGTAGTCCTTGACGATATTCTCAAAGTTCAAATGAAAAAAAGCTTATAATCCTTGTACATCTGCTCCAGATTTACACTATTGGCGCCTTTTTTGGCATTAGGACAGAGCATGAGATCTTGATCGTAGTTTTCAAGGCTCGCCCTTGGCATTTCTATGACGGTAATCGGTTTCTGGGATTTCGCAGATATGAGGACTTATCTGCTAAGTGCGACCAGTGATGCTTTTGCTTCCAGAGTGCTTGCACAAGCTCTGCTAAGGCCTCGCCGCCAAAGTTTTGCTAGTTAGTATGAACTTCTACATGGACGCTAGCAAGATCAAGGAGGAGAAGTAGTTGCTTGACAAACTTAGAAGGAAAGGCTAGAAAAGATTATTGAACTACTTTTTCTCGTGCTAGTCTGCACCCTTTGATTATTTTTGCCGAGGAGAGCGAGATTGAAAAGATCAGTAGACTTAGTCGATTAAGATAGCGTGGTAAGAATAGCCTAGAGTATCTCCAATGAAAACTTGGAGCTCATCTAGATTTGGGATCAAGGTGTCCTGCTTCTGTCGCAAAAATAAGTAACATAGCTACAACTGCCTCTTCAGAAAGGATGCTTTAGTGATTATAGCATGCACTATCAAATCTGAGGCTACTTACCATTAGATGAGAGAGTGGAGCTCTCGTACTATGGATGCGCTGACCTCAGTCTACTTCCCCGTATCATAGTTGACGAAAGATTAGATACTCAGAAGTATGGGTTACTCATCTACCTCAGAGATGAGTGACTTAGAGAGACTAATGCAGCTTATCTACAGACGCAAGAAGCAGAAAGCTTTGATTGAGGCAGTTGTTTCAGCTTAGGAGGCAGGTTTAATGATATCTAGCATTGAAGACCTTAAACAGGAGATGAGCACAGATACCTATAAGAAAATGCTTCGAGGCTGATGACTTCTTACTAAGAATTCTAATCAGTCAAGAGTCTTTCTATAAGTGAAAAAAGATAGTTTTAGATTACCTAATATTTAATAAACTTAAAACTTCTTGAAAAATTCACTAAATGGTTAAAATTATTAAATTTTTTTTTTAAGGTTTGCTATAGCATAATAAGGTTAAAGCTTAATCCATAATGCAATCATGAATTTATTTCCATGACCCATATTTTTCATTCCTTCAAGTCTCATAGAATCAGTCCAAGACTTAAATAGTATTCCATCTATTTAATTTTAGTAATTTTAAAAATTTATGTATTTTCTAATTAGTCATGGGAAATTATTTTTTGATAGTAGTAATTTCCTTTCATGCTTAAATGGTTTTTCGGATATTTTTTTAATTATTTATGTTTATCAGACAATATTCATCATCCTTAATTTGTTTATTGCTGTTTATTAAATGAACATTTACTAAACTCAACATTCTATTTTAAACTAATCTGCAGAAATTTTTGCATTGTAGACTACTAGAGTTTTATTACCGATATTTCTTAATGATTCAGGAAGGGGAGAGTGTATGGTTACTCCAACTACTATTAATACAACGTGTTCACAGTGTAATTATTAAAAATTGATGTCAAAGCTTGAGAAGTGTGTCGAACATCTCATGTAATAGGACTCAGTATATACAAAATTGCGCTTTCGTTTACATAGAAAACTGTTATGAAGAACAGCAGAAGTGGTGAGGGAGTTCATTTATAAAAGTTCCAATCAGGGTTTGAAACCCTTGGGATGGCATTAAAACTAAAAAAATACACCATCCCAACGATTTTAAAAAGACTGGAATAAATTTGCAAAATTCTATTTTTATTTACTTCTTATGCCTACTCATCTTCTTGAAGAAGCTATATATCTATTTAAACGCTTAAGCTTATAAAAATTCGCATAATCCATCGCATACCTTAATATAATCTAGAAAAAAAAAATATTTCAGATATATACATATAATGCAATATTTAATAAAAGTTTATTATTTAAATAAACTTTTAAAAACTATACTTACTAAATAAAAGTAAAATAAAGAATAGGGTTTCAAAAAAAATATTTATGCTGCATTTTTTAATAAAAATGTATCTCTCATAAAATAAAATTTTATTAAATTAACTAAATTTCTTTTTATTCTTATTCTTATTGTTATTATATTATTTAAATCTGGTCCTTTGACAGGATATGTCATTTGATTATCAACATTTGACCCTACGCAGTACTAAGTTCTGGGTTCTAAATTTATATTATCCACTTATTTTACCATAAAATCCGAAAGACAATCTATCATCTCATAATTAATTAAATTAGATTTATTAAAAATTTGGAGGAACTCTCCTCTAGTAAATTTTATAATGAATTATCAAATAATAAAAAAAATTATGGGCTTATTTTTCTTAAATTCTAATTCTTTTAATTAAAATGGCCAATTCTGACACCTAATACTAAAATTTTAGTTTTATATCTGCGATTATGAAGTCAGCTTTCCCTAAAACAAGTTTATCATTTTAACATTTTCTTCACTATTGTTAAATAAACTTTAAGCAATATCTTGAAATATTGCTGAATTTAAAAACTTAATCCATCATGTTGATAATAAAGCTAAAATTTCTAAAAATAAATTTTAAGTGGTAGTAAAAGATTGTTATTGAAGGTTATTTGACAATAATAAAGAAAATAACTAAAATGAAAAATTTATTTTAGGTATTTAAATTTCTTTTAGGTATAGCTGACCTCATACTGGCAGACAACCCGTTCTTCCAAGAAAGCAAAAGTGACTTAAGTCATTAAGTTAAGCTTAAATACTTTTCCTAAATATTCACTCTACCTTATCTCGCACATAACTTTGTCTTCTCTTCTTCCACTCTCTTACAACTACTCACTATTAAATCCTCTGTATTGATAGCTTAATCATGCATCAAGTGATAGAGCAGCAGCTTCTTATAGTGTCCCTTAACTAAGTTCCAGTAAAACTCAATGCCGTTGAACTCTGGCGAGTATGGAACATTAAAAAAAGGAGTGATGTTCAACTCAGCGTATGCCTCTTCGCTTCCTTTGTCTGTGTACGCTAGTTATCAACGAGTAAACGATCTCACCGTCTGTGAATCTCTCTGAGCTTCTTAAGGAACGCAACATACTGCTCTCGCTTGATAAGCGAGGATGAAGACATAAGCTTCTAAAGCCTGAGTCTCGCTGATTCCTGCAAGTAACGCACTTGTAGTTATATTTACTTTCTACTCGTAAACTTAATGTTATCGTGCTTCTTGTACAACTCTTCTTCATGAAGGTGTTGTGTGTGAACACAGCTTCGTCAGCACATACAAACTTCACGCTATCCTCTCACACTGAACAGTGTAAATATATTTCAGATAATTATTTAAAAAATGCTTAGTGAAGTCTATAACGCGCTTCACTCGATTCACAGTTTTTGTACGTTATGCATTTCAACGATAGATGTTTGCTACAGTCTACGGAGAGATCTGAGATAAGGAAACTATCTATGAAGATCTTCGCGCCTACTCAAACTGAGTGCGCTTAGTGCGAAGAGTTTTGAGGTCATATCAAATAATTGATGTGCACATCTTGAAACTTAGAAGTGCGATGAGGAACAGCTGCAACTCCTAACTTTTCTCATCTGCAAAGCAACTTTCAAATGCGAAGTATAGTGCGCGCTGGCACTCTCAACATTTTTGCGATGGATTTGATGTTGAGAAATGGCTATATCTACTGATAAGGTGACTACATCCATACTCTTAGATCAAATGAAACTGAGATAGGATGGATCATGTACTTATTTTTGAGTAATTTCGCGTTTGACTCGCATGATTATAAGTATTAATAAAGAAATTAATTATACACAACTTATTTTCACTTTCTTATCATATTATGGGGTTTTTATTCATAAGTCTAATCTCTCCATCGGCAGTAAAGATAATAGCAAAGCTTTGCAAATCCCTTTGGACAATGTAGCCTAGCTACGTGTCAACCTCTATCACTTAACCCTGGTCCTCGTTGACCGCAAATTCTAAAGCAAAGATAATATCATTATCCATGGGCCGATGTTTGAATTGAGACTGCGCTAACATTTAATTGAAGGCTGACTAAGTTCCTCATGAAGCTGTCAAGAGATGATGCGCTAAAACATAGTTTTGCTACTTAGGAAAGTGTAGAGAGCGTATAGCATGCACTGCTATCATCTAAGTGAGACTGGAGCTGCTCATTCAAGTGGTCTACTCGAGGAATTCTTCATCATCCAATGATACCTTTTTGCCTACCTATGGTTTTTGTACAAAGAAAAAGTTTAATGAGCTTGTTTGAAGCTCTGGTGCACTGTGCGATTGCAAAGGAAGTGTAGGATAATATCAAGTTTATAAATTAAAGACTAAAAGAGATACAAAATCTATTATACTCAAGTCTACAAAACCCTCCACTTTATTTGGAGTCAAAAAATTAAAGAAAGGAGATGAAACTAGCCTAAATAAAGATCCTTGCCAAGAGGTACTCTTTACACATCTTGTGGTAGAGATGCATCCCTTCTTCTTCTTCTTCTTTTCTTCTTCTCTTCTTCTTCTTCTTCTTCTTCTTCTTCTTTCTTCTTCTCTTCTTCTTCTTTTCTTCCTTCTTCTTCTTCTTCTTCTACTTCATTTCTTCTTCTTCTTCTTCTTCTTCTTCTTCTTCTTCTTTCTTCTGCTTTCTTCTCTTCATCTCTCTTGTGCTTCTTCTTTCTCTTCTCTTCTTCTTCTTCTTCTTCTTCTTCTTCTTCTTCTGAGTGAGAGCGAAGCTAACAGATTAGACAGAAAGTTCCTCAACATAAAGAGAATATTCCAGTCAAGCAATACTCAATCAAGATGAAAATATAGGCAATTATCAACCCAGGATGTCCAGTCGACTTGCAGCGAAGTATTCAGATGAAATTTTAGGAACTGATATTATGTTCTTAGCCACTGAGAAGGAGCAGAAGGAGTATGAAGATATATTCCACTAGTTTGAGAAGATAGCCCAGAGCAAGATTATACGCGACTAGTGCTTCTTCTACAGTATACAAAAGTTGATAAATGTCGATATAAGGGAGTCTTGGCTTGATATAATAACTTAGCGAATAGTAAGCGCACTCTAATATACTAATTATCACTACCTACATAACCAAATAAGGGGATCTCTACAATAGATAGATTCTGCGCTGTTCTTATGTAAAAATCTTTTGCCAAGTGTAAGTGCGGGCTCTCTCCAACAAAGGGAATGTTTTAAAAGCTAAAGAACATCCGCGTCCACCGACTTATGATCTCACTTCTCCATCTTCTCATACTATAATTACTTTCAGTGTTAATAATTTTAAGGAGAGTAAGAAGTCATAGCTGCTCAGTGAGGATGAAAAGCCCATAAAGAATAAAATATAGCATCCTCCGATACCAGAGAAGTACGAGAGCTTGTGCCAATCGAAAATTTCAAAAGGAGATATAGGATTTCCTTAGCAGAGTGAGGGAGTGGCATGCATATATGCAGACATGGAAGGAACTTATGAAAGAAGAGTTGAAGTGGATCCTTCAGAATAGGAAGTATGAATCAACGACATGGATGTGCTGATCAAATTTATCAACAGCAGGGACACTCGACAAGAAAACCCCTACAATGTGTGAGCAGCCTGAAATAACAGAGTATGCTACTCCCCGTGGCTCCTTTAATTTTGAGAACAGCAGTTGGTGAAAGCGCAAGATCGAATAAATAAAATAGTACCATAGAATGAGCAACTACTAATTGAGGAGATGACTCTGAGAATTGTTGCTTCTTGGGCATTCCTGGAATTAAGTATGAGAGCAGGCTTGAAAAGCTAACTACAAGGAAAGTGAATAGCAAGCTTCGCTCGAGTGAGGATGAATTCGAAAAGCTTCTTAATAGGTGGCAGCTCCTAATCAAATGGATTGTAATGCTTACAGCATCTAGCCATTAGTTGTGAGGTCGAGTAGACGAACCTGATGAGCGCTAGCAAAAGAATCTCGTCATCCCTAAGTTTGTATAGTGATAGACGTTTGCTCTTCTTCATGATTGTATATTGCCAGCTTCAATTATGAGATATCTATGATATATAAAAAATATTTGTATCTTGACGGTAATCGCCTAACGCCTCTTTTACGCACTTGAATTTCATAATATTTCTATCGGATTTTTTTATTAGAAACTTCTTATTATGAATAAAATTTTTTTGAGATTAGGAAACTGAAGTCTTATTACAAGAAAAACAGGAGGGCTTTCGAAATCTATATTCTCACATCTTTTTATTGATTTCTTAGATAGGAAGAATTTCTTCTCCTGTCCTGTCATTACGAGCTTTAAATAAGATATAGATAATAAATTGAAAACTTTCAACTCTTCATTCATATCGAGCGTTTAAAATAAATATAAAAAAATTGCCCCTTTTCAATCATTTTTTTTCAAATAAATCGTAGCGATTAGCCAAATTAAATAAAAAGAATGGTAGGAATTTTCTAATTTTTAATTTTATACTTTGATAATTTCGGGTGTTGGGTCCCCCATCGCACGTGCGGTACCGGACGGCACAAGGTTTGCCCACACCGCACGTGCGGTCCCGGACTGCTCAGGGGTTTCCCCCACCGCACATATGTCCCCTACAGCAAGTGCGGTACCGGACCGCACATATTTTTCCCAGGCCGCACATATATTTCTAGTCATCGTAAATTTTCTCTTTATCTTAATCAACTTGTTTCACACATGAATTTTAATTGGCTATATTTGTGTTCTTATCTTAGTAGATATTAGTACAAATTTAAAGGTATAGCAGCTATTTATAACCTTAGTATATTGTCATGTAAATCCCATAACCTATATACTTAGATAAATAGTGAATAGATATTAATGATAATAATATCCGATAAAAGACGCATTCTCAAAGTAGCAGAAAACAATTCCTTAAGACAAGCCAGATCTCTCAATCTAAAAAAGGACATTCAGCCATACACCATTAATTTATCATTTATGTTAAAAATATGAAATCTCGTATTTTCCACTTCAGTTTTCGTGTTTAGTTTACATGAATAGTTAGTCTTAATGCTTATAATGAGTAGGATTTTAAATTTCAAAATGATCGTGGATGAGGTCCAGGATAGGGTATTAAGACAGGGGCCACTATTTGAGTTTTGTCTTAATAGTGGTTTTTGCAATATTGACCTCGTATATCCGAAATTATGAATTTAAATTGCTTTCGAAAGCTCTATAATACCTATCTACTCTATTTAAATTGATTAGTGAAGTAGATGAAATCTTGTAATTTTAAGGATAATGGATTTAAAAAATTTGAATTAAGACTGCTTAATAGGGCTATGGCCGGTTAATACACCTAAAATTGCCTACCTTTAATAGGAGGTATGTCTTAAAAATCCACCATAATACTCATTTTACTCAGCATTTAAAGAGCTATCATCAGGTCTTATTTTGGCGGCTATCCTTTATTAATTGGTAAAAATAATTGCAAAATAGAGGATTTTCATTGCCAAATTTGAATTTGGCATGTAACTATTTAATTTACACTGCTTTTTAATTAATCAAATTCAATATAGTTTATTAGTATTGTTAATTAAGACAACCTAATAGACTTAATTAAAAGGGACCGCCCCACTGATTCCGAGTATTTAAACTTAATAACAAATCTCTTTCTCTTTAGACGATTTGGATATAAATTTGGTACTTTCGGATGCTGAAAACTCGGCAATTAAAGTTTCAGACTCTAATTCGCGCTCTCAATAAAATTATCTTAATTCCAAAATACTTGACTTAATTCCTCATAGCAATTATTTTTAATGAAGAGATCTTAAATTAATCTATAAAACTGCCTAATACTCAACTTAGATCGATTAATCTCAGCTTAATATCAACACTAATAACTCTTGAATAAGGAATGAACTTGGATTTCCTCACTTTAAAGGGTTAGAACATCTAACTTTTGAAGATATTTGAAAAAATGGCTCCAATTGACTTAATTGTGAAGCTCTAATTTGCGAAATCTCCTCACTAATAACCTTGCTATCACTTTCTAAGACTCAATTCAATATGCTAGCATTATCTTTATTGATGAATATAAAAATCATTTAGTTAATCCTTTGAATTAAGATTCTCAGATATTTCTTGTCTTATCTCAAATTCTCCAAGGTACACTATTAAAATGTGAGAAATGACTAGATTAAAAAGAAATAATTTAGACTTTTCCAAATAAGTAAAAGGCTATTTATTCATAATTAATCTCAAATCAAAGCAATCAAACTTTGAATATATTAATTTCTCAATGAATAAAATAATTTGCTCAAAGCCAAAATGTAGAACTCTTTGACTTTTACTTGGACTTCACACTTATGACTGACTAATTAAGCAAGACTTAATAATTAGGGACAGTAATAGAAGCCATAATTTTCAATTAAGAATAAGACATTTAGTACTTAAATTACTCTCTTTTGAGATTAGTTTATCGGAACTACTCTTATTATAGGATGAATACAAAAGGGTGATCGTCGGTTGGTACAATATCGAAATAAATTAAATCTGATTGCATGAGCTCTTACCTGCAAATATCCTACTGTTTGAAACCCCATAAGTTTGAAGATTAAAAGTTCAATAACATTCTGTTCTATTAAATACAAGTCTAAAGATCAGTAATTAATTAATTAAAACTTAACCTCTCTAATTAGTTTATTCGTTTATTAGTTTATATTCATGCGTCATTCTTTTAATTCATCCAACTCCTATTTCCACTAATCCACCAATCCACTAATCGGGACAGAGAGTTATTGAAATGTGAATTAGGCTTTAACTTAATAAGAGGACACTATTTTTATTCAAACTTTATAACATTTAATAGCTTAAGTGATTTAAGATTGCTGAAACATTACCAAGGAGGCATAGTACGTGCATTATATATTAGTTTAAGGGACTCATTCAAAGTTGCTTCCTTCCTCTAGAGTGGCATCGAGAGTACAGGCATTTGTGAAATCCTCTGTCTTGTCGTCTACCCTGTGGATCAGAAGCTTGTCCTTGATTAGCCGGTCTTCAAAGTAATTAGCTAGCTGCATGCATGTGAGTGGGAAGCCCTGGCCGCCCTTCCGTCCCTCTCGCGTCATTTTCACAAATACTCCTCTGTTCTTGAAGGACTCGAGGTGCTCGCCCTTGACAAACTCCAGGGGATCATCGTTCGAGGAGACTATGACTTTGCAGCCCTGGTATCAGACTTCAGCTGCGCCGTGCTTGAAGTTCACAGGATATCCTTCGCCCTCCATTAGAAGCTTCATCTTGGACAAATTTCGTTTGCCCAGGAAGTGAGGCATGTTGATTTCATTCATCGTGACAATTGATGGCGTGACTCCATCCATCTTCTGATCCACAACGAACTGTGAAGATGCGTCCAGAAGCTTCTCGCACACAAATATCTCCTGGACAAATCCCGTTAGAGTTGACTTGCCCACATTCGAGTCTCCATGCATCCAAAGAACACATTTCTTTTTGTCTACCAGGCCAAAAATCACTTTGTAGAGCCCATCCAGAGCCTCCAGTAAATTGTTCTCAGCTAAATACTCTTGGCTCACTCTCGGCTCCATGTTCTTTATCTCCTTGGACTAGTAATATCGGGTCTCGATGTACAACTGAAGCTAATCGAGGATGCTTCGGCTCTCTTATTGTAGCAAGCCTGCCTTTGAATACTGTGAGATATGAATATCGAGAACCCTTTTCTCTCGAGCCAGTCTGGAGACTACCAAGTCGTCGTCCATGCTTTACTAGTACAGATCGCTGAAAGATCTGGCTTCTCCTGATTTTAACTTGGCAAGAGAGTCCAATACGGTCCTGCTTTCCTTCTGCTCTTCTGCGGAGCTACTAG
This sequence comes from Tetmemena sp. SeJ-2015, assembly GCA_027382625.1. Classification (NCBI taxonomy): domain Eukaryota; phylum Ciliophora; class Spirotrichea; order Sporadotrichida; family Oxytrichidae; genus Tetmemena; species Tetmemena sp. SeJ-2015. Next base: position 22,054 of record JAJKFJ010020837.1, read on the forward strand.
AAAGCCTCGTGGGGCCGCTCTTCTCTCTTTTCGGAATAAGAACATTGAGAATGCGATCCTCCCTTCCTCTAAGCCTGATTTCTCTTTCAGAGATGCTCAACACAGGGATCTTCAAGGTCTATATCGCTTGGCAGCCGAGGTAGCGCTCACTGCTGAAATAGCTCCTGGAGAGCCCGTTGACGTAAGGCTTGACAAAGAGAGCCATGTACAGCGCTTCAGCGCCTTTGATCTTAAAGAAATTCGCGCAATCTACCTCTCTAATTTCTTTCTTCAAGTCTCTCTCGATCTCAAAGAATGACCCCTCTTAGACTGAATTAGTCATTTTGAAGAAGAATTGGTTCCTCTTGTTATAGTCCTTAACAAACATAGTCTTCTTGTTGGCTTCCATTTGGTTCTTTTATGATATGCCATTCTGAGTTAGCTATGCCTTAAGTAGGATTCTTGAATGTTTAAACTCCATTGTTTTCAGAACGGCCCCATTTATAGATCTCAGTATTATTTTTAAAATATCATATTTCAAATATCTCTAGAAGGATTAGGAGGAAAAACACATTCGGTAGTTTTAGTGGATTAGTTTATTAGTGGATTGGTGGAAATGGGTGTGTAATTTTAGGGGTTGTTACACTTTAATTTAAACTAATAAACGAATAAACCAAATGGATGCTTTCACTTTTAATTAATTAATGTGTAATGACCAGAACAAGATAAACAATTAAAATCTGATGAGGAGTATAACTTAAACAAGAGCTCATTATCAGTGCAAGCGGCATCACAAATAGGTTCATCTAATTAGAATTCAGATTTAATTTATTTCGATATTGTACCAACCGACGATCACCCTTTTGTATTCATCCTATAATGTTAATCAGGATCTTTGATTTGCTAATTACTCTTTCATGAATTAGCTCTAGAGTAAATTGGTTTCCATTAAAAGTATCAGTTTACTTCCCAAGAGAGTCTTAATTTACTCCTAAAATAATTCAAGAATATAGTCTTAATTCCATATTAAGAAAGCTTTAAGAGCTAAAAGATTTCCTTTAGAGTCGAAAGGATTTCTCTAAAATAGATTTCCTCTTGACACTAAGAGAATTCCAAAAGACTTTCCTCATAATGTATTATATTTAGTAACAGTACTTTAATAGAGTAACTAAACAAAGAGATAAGCATTTGAATTTATGTGGAATATTCTTACTTATTCTTAGATTTTTAATTTAAAAGATTGTCAAATTCAAGCAATAAGTTTAGTCTTTTTCGCTTTTTCACAAACAATTAATCCAGTTCAATGGAAACGTCAATAAATATAAGCGACTTCAAAAGTAGAAGAATTTCAAGGGTCTTGCACATGAATAGATACCAATATATATATAGATCATATTCTAATAAGGTCTCTTAATATTCAGATCTCACAAATCAAGTATACTTAATTTACTAATTCTTAATTATATGAAATAGCTTGGATGCAGAAAGGTTAATAAAAAGATATAGATGGCTGTTAAAGCGTCCCAATAGAGAATTAGAAAGATTTCAAACATTCTAAATGAGGTATATATTGCTTGAGATAAATAGCTTTTAATTGAAATAAGAGGGGATTCTATTCTATATCAGAGGGAATCAAGGCATTTTCTTTTCTTTAAACTTAAAAAGAATGAATTCAAAATAATCTTAATGAGACTGTTTCTAATTTTTACAAGTAGAGCATCTTTTAATAATAAGTTATTGGCTATATGAAGTATCCTTCATTCCTTTGGAGCATATATTCAGGTAGATTTCGAATCTCTAAGTCATTAAGAATTAAATAAGCCGTATATCTTATTTACTTAAGGACATGAAAG
>JAJKFJ010020838.1:0-111690 GCA_027382625.1 Tetmemena sp. SeJ-2015
CATTTTTTGAAATTATCTTATCATTAATACCATACCCATTTTGCAAGGGTTAAGTAAATAAATTAAAAATTATCCATAGAAGTATTAAGCCTGAAAATAAGGTTCATTTATTAAAAATTAATTAGGTTAACTGCCAATTAATTTAAAAAATTGTTCCCTCGTGGGATTCGATATATTATAATAAATGATTAATCAGACTCAATCGTAGCAATATTATTAAGTGTAGTGATGTCTAATTAATCATTTATTATAATATATCGAATCCCACGAGGGAACAATTTTTTAAATTAATTGGCAGTTAACCTAATTAATTTTTAATAAATGAAACTTATTTTCAGGCTTAATGACTCTGTGGATAATTTTTAATTTATTTACTTAACCCTTGCAAAATGGGTATGGGTATTAATGATAAGATAATTTCAAGGGGAGAAACAATGACCCTGTTCATGTTGGCTGAATCCTCAATTTCTGAGGCTTATAACTAGGAGATTCTATTTATGAACAATTGGCACTTGCCACATTAAAGTCCAGTTACCTCCATCAGGAGAGCAGATAGAGAGTCGTCTCAGAGGATAAAGTCCTCCAAAGTTTCAAAGAGTTATCTAATGAGCCCTAGATTGTCCCTAATGCACAATTTTCTCAACTGCCAGGATAATCAACATCTACAAGGGAAATGCAGATAAAGAATATATAACTAATAATAACAGAAGTTAATTTAATAAATTAACTGCTAAAGAAAACTTAAATTCATAATTTCTTTTATGTGCTTCCTGATACTAATAGAAAGAATTAAAAAGATTTCATACATTTCCCAAAAATTAGCAATAATCTATCAAATTAAGGGGCACATATTTTATATATTTTGAGCCTAATTATACTATCGTAGGAATTTTAATTAAAATCGGTGATTTGTTAAAACAATAAATAGAGAGTTGCAACTTCATGGCAGTTGAAATACCAGATCCATCCCTTATCTGCAGTTTGTTAAATAGCTTATCTAAAATTAATATGACTTCTTCTTTCATCATCTTCCACGCACCTCTCAGTAGCGAGATATGTAGCATGCACTAATCGTCATTCTCATTATCATCTTCGTCTGTACTAGTGTCACTTATGACCTTTACTGAGCGCACACATACAAAAGTTGCAAGGATGAATAGTTCTTAGAATTTTTTGCTGAATCTGATGGTGTAATTATTATTTAAATCTGAAACACTTCAACTGTCACTGATTTGTTCCATTTTAATTTAATATCAAATTTATTTCTCTTTTATATTAAATTGTCAGCTATATAACAAATTTAACTTTTATTTCCTGAAATGTAAACTCTATAAGAATGTTGTTAGTAGGGTAATGGGAATTGAATTAATAAATAGGTATATAAGGGAACCCACTCATTAGATATATAACTGTGAGCCTTAATACCGATAAGAATTTAATGACCTAAATTTTAAATAAAGATATCTGTATAATTATCTTATTACAAACTTTAATGCAAAATAATTCTTAGTAATGTAGAATTTTTCTCAAGATATATCACGACTGCAATCAACTTAATTAGTATTTTAATCTTAATATATTTCCAGATCCGCACACCACTCTAGGCATGCACAAAACCTAAAAGAGAACACAGTAAAGATTTGAAATAATAAAAAGATTTTTGCTTTTCTTCATTTTTCTCAAATAATTTCTAAATTTTAATTTTTTGGAACTTTTTCACTTATTTCTCCTGAAATATTTGTTATTTTAAATTCTTGATTTGATCTCTAAAAATTATATTTTAAAAATAAATAAAAGAAAGATATTTATTTATATAGTTCTCGTGCTCGTGGTGATGTTGGGTGGGCCTGAGAATTATTAAAATTGAAAATTAACGAGTAGGATTCATAGGGGCATAATGAGGGAAAAAACTCCATATCCAATTTGTTTAATATGATGTAGGTTATATAAAGATGAATCTCTTGAATTTGAAGCGATATACAATTTTTTTCGAAATATAGGACAAATACAAGTTGCCATTATAATTTCAACTAGTAATTATGGAACGAGTGATGCGAAGTGAAAAGAACAACAGCATTTTAGAGAAAAAAAAAACCTACTCAACATCATAATTCCTCGAGAGTAACAAGGAGAAAATGAGCTCAGAATGTTAGTAAGTGAAGCTCAAACAATCTTGAACTATGAGATCATGACATCTTGGAAGGTTCAGGGTGAGAAGGCCAAATTCTTCAGTGAAGAAACTAATTCGGAAAGCTGAAATCTCTGAAAAACTCATCATAGGCAAGGTGAATGAAGCACTAAAAGGAAGAACACTCTGTCTATTGCAACGTGTATTTGTCCTATATTTCGAAAAAAATGTGTATCGCTTTAAATTCAAGAGATTCATCTTTATGTTTAATCTGTATAGTAATATAATTCACTACTAATATCTTTTATGAATTTTTTGGGCTTTTTTTCGACAGTAAAATTTTATAATGAATAAAACTAAGAAAAAAATATGTTTACGGGGTAATTTTCACTCATAAACCTGATTCTTCCAGTTATAGAGGTCTATTTGAACATCTAAGACTACAAATTTTAATCTTAATTAAGTCAGTTAGCAGTCTGTTGCGCCTAATCAAATTTATATTTTGCACTTTAAGTTTATTTTACAATCACTAAAAAATCGTTTAAAATATAAATTTAATTTAGGTGCAGCAGACAACTTTCTGATTGAATGAGATTAAAATTTGAAGTCTTAGATGTTCAAACAGACCCCTAAAACTGGAATAATTAGGTTTATAAGCGAAAATTACCCCATAGATATATTTTTTCTTACCTTTATTCATTATATAATTTTACAATCGAGGAAAGGCCTCCTCCCGAATTTTTTACTAATGTTATATGATTTCTTGACTGAATACCCCTTAGGCGAATCTTTAATTCATTTAATCATTATTTTATAACAAATAAAAAGTTGATTAATTTCTTCAATTTCAAATATCAATATTAAATCAGGAATATCTAGTATTAAAGTCTGGATTAAATCTACTATCATAGTGAAATAATTTACGTATCATAAAATAAAATAATATGGCTTCTATTTATTATAGCTAAGAATTTAATAGAAGAAAAAATTTAAATTGGATATTAAATTTAAATTGAGTAAAATCTTGACTGTTTAAGTGTGTCAAATTTGAATAATTATTACATCATTCAATTCAGCTAAGAATTTTAAGAATTTTTTTCTTTGTAACTTTTTTGTTGATTGCTCAGTCAAGAGTTATAAGCGGCACAATTATGCAATGAATGAAGAGGGGATTTTTATAGAATACGCGCATCATATCTTGCTACTGAAAGGTGCTAAGGCGATTATTAAAATAGAAACTCACATTAAATTTTTATACTTTATTTGAACAAGCTACAGATAAAGGGGTAAATCAGAGATTTTCAATTAACAATAAGTTGCAAATCTTAATTCATTATTTAAATCATTCATCGACTTTAATTTAATTTTCAACTTTCTAATTATTCAATAAAGAAAAACCCCTCATATAGTGTGAATAAATACAAAGCACAATTATTTATAAATAAATGAACTAGCTTGTATCTAATAATTAAGGGAGTAATGATTTACTTCTATAAAATATCTATTTTAGCCTTTAACTTGATCAAAATTATTTTATGCATTCACTAATGTAGGATTTGAAAGAGAGAGAAAATATAAGTTTACTCTTTATTTTGAGGATATTGGTAGTAAGAATAATATTACTTACTAACTTAGCTTTTGTATAATTTAAACTTGACAAAATTATTGCTTTCTATAAATAAAATATGCACAACAACATTAAATTATTTAATTTTTAATTAACATAGATTTCGACTCTGGCCTATCCAATTTGTAGTTTGTAAAGAAAGTTTATAATGTCGAGAAAATGGCCCCTTATGATAAAACAATATTATCAGATAAGCCCCGATTTTTCAGAAAAGTTTGAATTAGTTTCTTCAAAGCCTGGATGAAGGAGGACTAAGCTCTAATCTAATATTCTAAAAGTTGGTACTATAAGCGCTTCATGCAGGCCATGTATAGCTAAAACCATTTTAGAAAATTTTACATAAGTATTATCAATTATATTAATCAACCACCAGCATTTTCAAAATCTTAAATTCGAGTTAAGCTTTCAAAAGTTGTGTAAGGACGAAAATTTTTTAGTAAAAGGTTTTTTCTAGTCAGTAGTGAAAAATCGACGTGATATCACTATATTAAATAAAAATTTAAAGATTAAATCTCTAAAATTATAAAATAATTAATTTGTATTTTATTTTGTAATTTTATTGATCCAAACTTCCTTTAACAATTGAGATAAAAGTTCGGTTCCCAAAAACAAAATGATATTTTTTAATGCATATACACCAAAAGCAGCCATTTAAACTTTAGACTAAAAACCTTCTTAGAACCTTTAAAAGTTATTTGATAGCTAAGAAAATATAACAATCGATTCTTTTTCAGTTTATCATCATTTATTTAAATTATAGATTACAGCTTAATTTTAATCGGTGATATATTTAAATAAAATATTTGATTTCCCAATAAAAAGCTTTAAAATTAATTTATTCAATCGCTGCTTGTTGGTTAGACAATTTTATTTAAAAATTGAAATTAGATTTTACTTTAATAATCTCTTTAGTACACTTCAGCAGCGATATAGATTCGGTATTTGAATAAATATTATTTCAAATTTACAAACTTTTTGAAATATAACTCAACACTAAACTGCTTCATATTTATGCTTAATGATATAATGTTTTAAGAAATTCAAATTCACGCAAAGGGTTTATCATTTATTTAAATTGAGATTATATAACTCTCAGTTAAAATGATAAAAGAAATATATAGATTATAATTAAAAGATAAGTGCGTTTTTTTTTAATTATCTTATTTATTAATAAATATTATGAGATTTGATAGAGAATTGAATTTATTATCTTTACATTATATTTTGTGAGAGAACCAACTCAGATTATATGTAACTATATCTTATAAAATATGGTCTACTTAGAGAATGCCATACCATAACTAAGAGCTGAGTTTTTTAAGGATACTGCTATCAAAGTAAAAGGCATTTTATTTATTTCTGAATAAAATACGCTGTAAATTTAAGACATCTTAAGCATTTTAACTTCCTGCATTTATCAGCCGCCAATTTATTATTTAGTCAACTATCAATTTAGTTTAAATAAATTATTTTAAATTAGAATTAATTCTTCATATAATCACTAAAAAATTATTTATTTTTAGGATCTAAATATGTTTTTATCTCAATTCGTTGTGATATCTATAATTTTACCTCTTTAATTAATCATCATCTGAATGAGGTCCTAGACTAAGAAATTAAAATGAGAAAGACACATCTCTAAATTGAATTATTTTATTAAACTAATTTTGTTCAATAGACTTATAAAAAATATTCTAATTAAAAAATCTATTTCAATTATATTTTTAAAATAAAGCATGAATAAATTTAGCCCTTTAAGTGAGATAGCTCAATATCTAAAGTATATATAAGCCAGTTTTTCTCGCCCCTAGCCTCCAGCCAGCTGATATTAGACGATTGAAAGCATAAAAGTGAACTTGATGTGAGAAAGAGTTTTTGTGTTGATAACCTCAACAATTACTCATAAAATTAAAAGTAGATATAATGCTTTAGGAGACTTTTGTTTTATTTATCTCAAATGCATACATAAGTTTGATGAAAGTTAATTACTTATCTATTTTATGTTTCTGATTTACAAAAATACGAGATTGACTATCTATTAGCTTTAAAATTTGAATGAGTGCTAAAATTTAATCTTTAAATATTTTGTTTGTCTATTTAATTTAATTTAAATTGGTATATTTTATACAATTATTAATTGAACAGGAAAGAACAGATAATAATGAGCAGACAGACAATATCTCATTACAATAATCATTTGTTCAAGAGTCAATATTCATCACAGAAGCTTAGAAATAGCCCTAGAATTAGAAAGCAGTTTGCAATTCAAACTATTATAATTATTTTAATGCCATTTTAATGTGAATTTATTTATACTTATCGATATATTATGGATCCATTTAAACTTTGGAGAAAAATAACAATATGGTGCATTATTTAATGAAATAAATTATAAATTAAAATTATAAATGAAGATTTACAACTAGGTATCAGTTGAAACACAGATTCATCCGCTGATCTGCAAATTTTTCAATAGTAAATAAAAAATTAAGATGAGCTTATTTTTTTATTAAGATCATAGATTTTTCTGCAGTGAGTAATGATGCGCACGCTCATTTCCTTATCCTATTTCAACTACGACAGAACTTGTGGCGCTCATAAATCTGAAATTGTGCTCCCACTTAAAAATTGCTAGGATATAAAAATTCATATAATTTTATACTATATCTAATGGATTAAATATAGCTGAGAATTTAATTAAAAACAAATCAATTATATAATAAATTAAAATGGAATAAATTAGTCGCAGTTCAAGTGTGTTAAATTTGAATAATTATTTCACTATTCTATTAAGCATGAAAAATTCTAAGTACTTTATATCCTTGCAATTTTTTGAGTGGAAGCTCTTAATAAAAAGTAATAAGCAACAAAAAAATTTTAAAGTTGATATTTGGAGTATCGGAGTTTGTGAGAATCATATCTCCATGCTGAGAGGTGCTGCTGAAATTATTAAAGAATAAAATAATATAATTATTTTATAAGCTATCGAAAAAGCTGCAGATCAGAGAGGTGTATCTGTGATATCAACAGCCAAGATTTTGCAAATCTTTATTTATTATTTTAAACAATCAACGATTTAAATAAATATATTTCCTTCTATATTATTCAAATCTGAGACACCACAACTTTCAGTTATTTTTTCCATTTTAATTTAATTACTTAATTAATTCCTTTTATTAAATTTTTTGCTATAAAAGTATTTTGAGGGTTGATTGGAGTGATGGTAACCTAGACTCTGAAATAAATAAAACTAATAACAATAATAAAGCTAGTAACGAGAGTATATTTAATAATGATTTTATTAAATAAAATATAACAAATAATAAATCAAACCGATAGAGGATGATTTTGTTTTATTTACATTTTTGGATAAATTTAAAATTACTTCTAAATATTATAAGGAATTAAGACAAGATTAAAAAATAATCCTAAAATTTATAAATTATAGAGCATGATTAATTTGAGTAACCTAAGTTCACTTTTGAATTCTCTGAATTCAAAAGTTTATAATAGCACACTGCCCACCAAGAAATAAAATTTTTCAGTGGACTAAAGCAACACGACACTCCCTCAACCTTATTGAATTATCTTACTCTGCTGATCGATAATGAGCATAAAATATTTTAATATCGTGACTCTTATCTAGGCTATTCTTCATATCCTCATATCTTAAATAATTATAATATAATGATTACTGTCAGCATGCCTCCATTAATATTGCATTAAAAAATATTGAATGACAGAAACTATGATAATAATTTATTTTTGTTAATTATAGTTTAATAAATATTTAGTGAATAATTGTAGAGTTAAGGATAAAATTATGAGATTAAGGAAAATTCTAACTCAGATAATATGCCAATAAAATATAGATCTTAATCTGAGAGCTCCTAAGAGAATAACAATCTCGTAGTTGAATTAGATTATGCTATCAAATAAGAAGATATTCCCAGCTTAAAATTTATAATAGACACGTAATTGCTAAAGGCCTAGATTTCCCAACATTAATCTACCAATCATTAAAAAAACAAATCATTCCAATAACAAATTTAAATCAACTCACAACACTAAGATTATCAATAATAGCAATAGCCTCCAAACTAATTTCACTTTATATTCTTATATATAATTATATTATAATCATAGCAAATAAATCATCCTTGTTTTAAAAATGCTTAATGAGTTTATTTAATTTAGTGGGATCTTTTAGGTTTATTAAAAATAATAAATTCATTATAAAATTAAAAAATATATATAAATTTAAAGTAATTAAAAGAAGAGGAAAGTGATAACGTCAGAGGGATGTTGAAGTTCCATTTTGAGAAGATAAGGTTGTAGAGAGGCGCTCAATCTTTAAATTACAAATATAATTTATATCTTCCGAGCATTCAAAAATGTTATTGCTAAAGTTTTATTAAAAATTTAGAGTTAATTATTGCCATAAAATAATCTTCGTCTTTAAATTTGTAAATTCAGAAATTTTAAATTGTAATTTTTATTTTAACTTTCTATAGACTAAATCGATATGATATTTATTTTAATAAGAAATATATAATTAAGTTTACTGATATATTTTTTTTAATATAAACTTTAGAATATAAAATTGTAAATTTGGGCTTTAGTCTTGGGCCCCTATAATGTGGAAGACTTAAATAAATTATAGGTAAGAATATCTGATTAATACTAAATATAACTTAAATTTTTACAGTTAAATAAAAACTAGTACAATTTCCTCCTCAAAATAATCCATATCATGCCAAAGTAACAAGCTAAAACTAGCACAATAAGAAGTTATATCAACATTTACTCATTTTTATTGTAAATCCGAGTTGAGAACGCTACAAATTTAGCGGGAGGATATAAATGTAATCTTTAACAATTTTAGGAATTAACTTAGATGACTAAATAAAATATAGTTTTAATAAAAATAAAGTTCTTATTAACTCTATTTCTCCACAATTTGTCATGATTATTGGGATTATATCCAGTTCACCATAATTTATTTAAGTTAATGATATAAATAAATAATTTAGCCAATAATATAGAAGCAAAGTTCAACCATGGGCTTGATTTTGACAGGATCTCCCATGTTTTCCTCCCAAGTTAATAATTTTGGTTTTAAAAAATCCATTTTATAACATTGAACAACGATTTAGTTTAACATTAGTAGATTGGCAAATTCTGTCTAATAGCAATATAGCAGAGAATTTAATGGAAAATTAAATTAACCTTTATATTAAATTAAAATGAAAATTTCAAAACGTTAAAGAAAAATTTTTCAAAATAAGAAATTTTAATTTACACTTTAAAAAATTTAAAAAAAATTGATATCCTTCCCAAATTTTCTGTGGGAGAATAGTAAGAGTTATAAACACAAGCTTCATTATAAAAGCGATAATGATGGGACATTTTTTGGCGATGAGAAGGGGGAAATTGGCCTTTTGATGCAACAAGCTGATCGGGGGTGAATCATCATTTCAACAGCCACGAGTTGAAGCTCCCCATTTATTATTTTAACCAATCCTCAATTTTAATTTAATTCTCAACTATAATTGGAGGAATAGGAATTTTTTAACTAAAATCAAATTTAAAAGATGAAAATTGTTTTAGATTTTTAATATCCCCTTTAAATTGTATATGATATTTATTTTAATAAAAGGACTGAGTTAAATTAGCTTAATTTTAAATATAAACGAAATAGTGATTTAAGTCTGTATTTAGAAATTTATGTAATTATATTGAAAGTGTAAATTTTAAGAAACAATCCTGTTCTTTAATAAATTATTTGATTAACTAAAATTAAAAATTAGAGATAGCAATATCTAGAAGAATTACAGGAACTTTTTGGAGTTTGCAAAAATGTAAATAGATTCCATCTAGGATAAATAACTCCAAATTAATGTGAATAACTCTCTCGAATGCTACAGGAACATATAATTAATGTTTTAACTGCATGAGCTACGACCACATCAGGAACACAAAGTCAAGAAGATTTATCAAACTAAACTATTTTTATTATTCCAAGTTACTAGGAGATGCATGCTACAGATATAGCATCTATTAAAATTTCTATTCATCATTCAATATAATATTTATATCCAAAGATTATTTTTATTTAAATGGATTTATAATCTTATAATAAAAATAAATTTATATAAATAGTTTCAATTTTTTGCTGTATTTTAATTTAATTGAAAGGTTTTAAAATTATGCATAAATAGGTTAATAATTTAATATTTCTTTTTAAAATAATTTATACTGTAAATATACTAAAAACTTCAAGTATTCCTGGACTCTAGGATGCTAATTCCGTTATCCTTTAGAAGTTAGATCTACATAAATTTATTATGGAAAGGATATGATTAGGTAATCGTGTAAATATGTAAAAAATACAATTGTTGATACAGCTCTAAGCCCAACTGACTAGGATTTGTGGATTGATATTTTTCATTTGCCCCGTTTAGAATAAGCTTTTAGTCCTTGGGCAAGTTATGGTACATATTTGAATTATTTAAGTATCTGCTTTTCAATCTAGTTTCACTTTATTCATGGACATTTTCACACTAAAAAATTAATCTTAAAGAAACTCTTATTAAAATTTTATCTTACCACACCATCTATTTTAGCAAAACATTCTTCAAATCGCTTTTTGCTTTGCTAAACGTCTGAAAAGTGATAATCTTGCCTCTAGGTACTGATATTGCGAGGGCTCTCCTCTCTCTCAAAACCCTTTTTCTCAAAGAATTATTCGAAATCAATGAATTAGTTAATAATCAGCTACTACATTAATTTGAATCACTTTTTTTATGAAACTGTTTCTCAAATACCTAATTTTATTTTTTCCATAATTCAAAATAGTGAGGGAAAACAAAATTTAAATTAGACGTGGATTAAATTAATTTTCAGCTTCATAATAAATATTGGTGAGAGTAAATTAAACATATAAATACAATTAATTTTGGCTTCATTTTAATTAGAATTTAAATTTAGACAAAAATTAAAGATAAAATTAAAACTCATTTTTGTAAATCTATTTCTATTTTTAAATTTAAAGGTAAAAAACTTCTCGCAATCTTTAATTTCTATGATTGTCTTAATTTCTATTTGTGAAAATAAGTTAATGTATTAAATATATTTGTATTGAATAATAAAATATTTTATTTGATAGCAAATCATCTAAGGAAGCATTTCTGAAAGATGAGGCAAGTGCGTACTTTATTTTAGCTATGCCAAAATCATCTTCGATCATATATCTAAGATAATTTCAAACGCAACCTTCAGCTACACTTCTCATTATTTTACATTTTAAATCATTATTGGAGGAGTTCTTAGAATTTTCCCTAAGAAATAACATTCAAGATTAGTCTAATTTAGCGCCCATATTGAATAATCAAAAATAGATAAATTCCACTTTTAACACTAGTAAAACTATAATTCTAAATCTGCCTCAATTATTAGTACCTTAAACGGAGTATTGAGCTTATAAGAATAATAAGGCATATTTTATAGTTTGTATTTTATTCTATAAATATCTGAACATTGCTATTAGACATTGGTTTGAATTAATTTAAATATAAGAATAAATAAAAAATGATGATTATGAAACCTCTTGGCTCTTGTAATCGAAAACGATTGAAACAGCTCTATATTTCAACAATTCTACTTCATGTGTTATTTCAAGCTTTGAATACATAAGGTACTTTGATTTAGTGTTGATATGGTTTGTAGGTTAAGTGCTCACATCAGATTGTATTTATTTTAGCTGGAGTGGAAGCTAATCCAACAACAGTGAGTTCAACCGCTGTGCTAAAAGTATTTGCATATGTGCAGACGTAAATACCCTCTGGAGGTTTCATTCAAGTAACCTTCCCTTCAGCAATCAACACTCAGCCATCAACAAAATGCTCATTTGTAATTCCCATCATCTTTATAATATTAATAGACTTCTCCAACTGGCCTCCAAGTTGCATGCACTTATTCAACAGTCAACTCGCTCATAGTCTTACAAGCTAAAATATCTGGAGGTCCTCTTTCATCCTATTTTGAACTCAACCTACAGAATTTCAAAAATCCTACATCCACTCATCCTACTGATTCTTTCCTAGTGAAGACCTTTGATGCAGGCTCAAACCTAATTGAATAACAAACAACAGGAATTGTTCTCACTGCCACAGTCGATAGTTTATTAAAATATGATTAGTTTAAATTCAGCCAAAATCTTTAGTAGCTCGAGTTAAGTGGGAAAAACTGGATAAGATTTGACAGTGACGTTATAAACTAAAAACTAGATACCAATAAATGGAAAGATTTACATTAGCTTCCCTTATTGGAATCCAGATGCATCTGGGACTTAATATGCCTTGTAATCGTATCTACCTAACGCAGCGTCAGGTGTTGTATGTTAAGGCGTTACAAACATCGCATTCAATCCAACATGTAGCTTCGATAGCTCGACACAAATTCTAACTCTTACAAGCGGATTCGGTGGATCTGCAGTGGCAGGAGGAACTACTCTATCTTTTATCGTAAAGAACTTCGCGAATCCGATAACTACTCAGATAGTGTCAGGATTTACTGTGAACACTGGAGATTCTTCAACTGGATTAATTGATAGTGAGAGTGTAACATTACAAATGACTACAGTGGGTCAGTTGACATCCACACAAGTGAAGACGGGGGACACTACCGTTTAGGAGCCTACTTAGTATCGAATTGAATTTATGATACCTGTTCCTCTGAGTTAGGGATGCAAACTATAAATAACATTCCCAGCTTAAATTACTCACAAATATGATGAGTTTAATTCTTCATAGTTTTACAAAATATAAATTTATTACCCTCACTATCGTCTTACGTCATAATTTAGGATACTCTTAATCATATTATTGCAACTGTAAACTAATAAATAAAACTTTTATTCTTAAAAGAAATAACTTTATTTCTGCAGAATAAGTATGACTGCTATAATAAATTATATGATGAAAAGTATTTTTTTAATGTTTTAAAATTGTTGAGAAATAATAACTTTTTTCATTTATTTTATATATTTCAATATAGGATTCAAGATCGTGCAGCATTAATTATTATTGTAAGAATTTTATAGTAAACCTTAAAAATTATACAATTGAAAATGGATTGATTAAAAAAATTAGAGAATATTTTAAATATTTTTTGTTGTTGAGAATATCAATCCATCATCTTAAAGAGAATGAATAAAGAGATTAGATTCTTAAACAAAAATTAATAGTTATTCTTTAATTGGATTAATGAGTAAATATCTTATTAAACCGCAACTAAATAGATTCGATATCAGTATTCCATTAATCGTTATTAAAAACCCAAGATCTCCAGTAAATTTGTAAGATGAAGTCAAAATCTTTCATAAAACATTTTTGCTTTTGGCATATTTGGTTAAACGAATTCTTCAAAATTAATTTAGAAATCTAAAGGGAGGGTTTCTATGCCTAATTTTATATAGAGCAGCTTTTAAATTTTCTTGAACATATTAAAATTAAATGTAAGCTAAATTACAAAGTAGGCTAATTAAATTAAACAAACAACGTTTTTAATTTGTATTTGATATTATTTAATGGATGAATCAAATACACTTCTAACTTCATCAACTACTTCATACTCATCATAAAGTATTAGGGCAATTACACTACTAATGTAAATTTTTACTTTTATAATTTATTGTAGACCTAACAATCATTTAATTAATTAATTTAAACTAGTCTGTTTACCAAATGCTTTTCAGTGATGACAAATAAGAAGAAGCTAAACTTAAAATAGATAACTGACAATATATTATTAAACTAAATGAATATATAAGATGATCGATAATGAATCTGAACATTGTGATGTCTCTGATAGATCTAATTACTCTGGGTCTTCTGATTCTATCTGGTTTGTTAATCTTCAAGTTAGTGTAAATGACTATGATGTGTTTTTATCTGATTGGATTGAAAGACTATAAATAACTATAGATTTAATAGGGAGCGTTGGTGAGTGCGTAGCGAGAAATACAATGAAAGCAAGATTTGTTATTTAAAATGAGGAGCTAGCACCTATAATTATATATAATATAACTATTAAAGAATCCTTTTCTAAACCACAAACATACAATGTTTTACGCATATCTCATAATTTATAAATACTATTATCTGTACAGCTCCTAATTTTCACTACAGGCTAGAAAGCCGGCTTTACTGTTGTTAGAGGTAGAGAAGTAGCTTAAAATCATCTATAATTGAAATGTTGGTAAAAAACTTTCCCTATAATTGGGGGATTTAATAAATCAGTAAAATCACCTTTTTTTTGAAATTTTTGTAGCAATGCACAGCCAACAAGGAGCTATTATAGTACCAAGTTTTAACACAGATGACAAGAGCCTCGTCCTCGTTCGTCCCAAGCTTTACAGAAGCAAACTAAAAACTTTTTGAATAATTGGGGCTGAACCTATAATATAATCATTTTATACATTTATAAATTATTAAATTTCTATACTTTATATTAAAATCTCATAAAATTGTATGAAAATTATTTTATTTATTTTTATATAAGTTTGTATATCCAGAGTCAGAAATCTGCGAGGAGCAGGATCTGAGTTTTCCCTCAATGCATGAGGATTTATAGCAGAGTTTGAATAAGCACTTTGGTGGGGGAATGGGGAAGGACATGATGTTCTCTGACTGGGGTGCCCCAGTTAATATGCAAAAGTGCTATCCTAATCCAAAAATGGAATTTGAATACGAAAATCCTGACGAGTTGTTCAGCCAAACTTCCTTTAAATTATAACCAGAAGATAATTTCATGTACGAAGTCGAGGAATCCACATATTACGAGGCCTTTGTTCCCCAGAACACCGGCATGATGTCCCCAAAGGCTCAATTTGAAAATATAGATCAATATATATTCAAAATACAAGTCTTAGTTAGAGTCATATTTTAAACTAAAGTAATAATTCTGCGACTCTACAATTATCTTAAAGCATTTTATTATAGAAGTTAGAGTAACCTCTTTAAATTCAAGTGCTATTTAATTGCACATAAAAATATAACCTATATAAAAGCGTTATATCTTTTAAAAATAGAATTAAGAATTCAAGCTTGAGTTATTTTGCAAAATGCTAAGCAAATTGAATATATAACTGGGAATTTATAAATTTAAGAATAATTTGTATTAAATTGTGATATGGATTTAATTAAGTTAATAGTATTGGAAATGGGCTGGTCGAGATAGAAAATAGATTCTCGTCAGTTTAGATGCCGTTTGAAATGAAATAAGAGAATGCTACTCCATGCATTCCTTGCTCTCAGTACGAAAGACCTATAACTCACTTTTAGGAAATGAATGAAAATTTCGGCGAGATCAACTGCCTTTAACAGTTCGATTATTCCTCATTCAACCCATATCCAGCACTCCCACATCTCTCAATTAAATATATGCATTTAAGTAGCAGTGAGATATAGTTTGTTAATCAATGATGAAATAAGTATCTGGATTTGAGTAGGAGAACGAGCTCCCATAAATGACGTCAATTCAAAATTAAATGTCGACCAACCCATCTTACCGCACTAAATTCACATCTGCGCGCCAAGGACTGGAACTCAACGAGGTAGACTTGGTTTACAACTCAGAAGTAAACTCATGCCTTGCGATGTGCTCTCCTAGTCTGAACACTCATAACTCAATGAGCATCTATGAAGAGCTTAACTAAGTCATTGATGAGGAGATACACTCAAGAATATATACTTATTTAAAATATATATAAGCAATCTTAAATTTAACACTAAATTTGTTAAAACTTTTCAAAAATAGTTGTTTCTCCATTCACTTATTTAATAGTATATTTAGATAGATTAAATTCTATAAAAACTTTTTATAAGCCATATTAGTTATAGTATGTTTATTTATATTTAACTCTTGCTATAGTTAAATTATTAACTAAAACATAAATAGTTTATATAAAAGAAAGTTGGCTAATAGCTCTGAAAATATAAAATATTCTCATACCAAGAAAGAGAATAAAATGAAGGATGACACCAAAAAGGTCTCAGTAATCAAATTATCAATTTATTTTACAGAACAAAGCCTTGACGAATTGCTGAGGGAAGCCTCCAGAAAATCGTCCTCATACTTATCTATGTCAAGTAGCTACCCTATTATGTCCACACCTTAAAGTGAGTTCGAGGGCTCTGTGGATAATTTATAAGTGATAATTGATTCACAAAAACTATTAGGAGATAATCAATAGGCTCAAGTGAATTCAATAATACAATCTGAAGTATCCAAAATGATCCCTATATAATCTTCTCTAGCGTCATCAGACTCACAGTAATTAAATTAATCGATCAACATGATTGGAATCATACCACAACTACCCATCACAACCGCAGAACTCATCATTCAAGATATATCACCCGAGCTTTCTCATCACTCTTTAAATCATTCATAATATTTTATCTTCTGAGCACGAGTCTGCCAGTGGCAACAAAGAATAAAATATTTTTAGCTTTGAAGCGCAAGGGCCGCCCCTTCAAGGGAAAGTGCGTCGACTGAGAAGAAAAAGAGGACAAAGTAGTTGAAAAGAGAGCCATCTTCAGAGCATTAAAGAACATCTTCCAAAAGGGCTACTCTGACTTTACGAAGCAGTTAGAGTCAAAGCTCCAACATCAAAGCGAGATGTTCAGAGAACAAACAATCAACACCATCGAGTAGTTCAAACAATGCATGAGCTACGATCACATCAAGAACACTAAGAGATTAATTCATTATACAATCCTATATTAAGAGTAAGCGCTTTATGAAGAAGAACTACTCTAAGTTGCTAGTCTTAATTTCTTTTTGCTCGGGAATGTGTGCTACAGATACAGTCGCCTCTCAAAGGAGAAGTTTTTCTTGAATAGCGTATGCGATTTCCTGTTCAGACTAGCCCTCCCCTACCTCAGAAAGTACATCACTGAAAACTTCAAGAAGAATGTGGAACTCCACCTTGAAGTCCTCAACACCCTTCTCGCCTTCTCAGACAGGATCACCAATCACTCTATTAGAGTTAAACTAAGATGTAAATTGAATTTGAATTGAACGATAGAAACATGCATCAGCTTTGGGAAGATGATTCCGAAGAAGAGGAAGAGCAGTGAGTCAACTTGCATGCTTTTTGCCAACAAAACTACGTTTGGTCAAAATAAGAACTCATCAGTATGATCCCCATCTAGGAAATTCTTAAACTTAATCATTGTGATAGAAGTGTAAATACAACCAACATTTCTTTGTTTACTTGGGCCCTATTCTAGATTAAAAGACTCATTTACATCATAAAAACTAACTCTTAAATTTAAACTGATTCACTCCTTATCTCTTGAATAATAGATCTTCAAGGTGTACAAGTTGATTAAATTTACTGATGTGCCTCAGTTACTCTCAGTGATTAGCATATTCCTCTGCTTGAATGGTAACACTTTCTTCAGAAATAAAGTGATGTAGCTTTAATCGTGCATGTCAGTTGCTTCATAGTAAATCTGAACGGAGACAATTTATTTCTTGAGAATTCTAACTTCATCAGCATCATGAACCTCCTGGCAATCATTTTCTTCAGTTTCGCCCTTGTATTTGATCTCTACAAGTGGTCAACACATAATTTATAGATACTTATTTACAACCTTCCTAGCAGCCACTTAAACTTTCATAAGCTAGAAGGAAGATCTGTACAAAAGAAACTTGAAAGTACTGCGAGTGCTGCTGATAATTGCTCAGTTTGTGATAACTGTGCCTACCATTGTAATTCTGAGTTTGATGGCGGGTGAGACGAATGATGAGCAAGATGATCTCCATTTCGCTTTAAGTTTGTTCATCACAGTTCTATTTGTGTGTATCTTGCTTGCATATGCAGCTGTCAACTCACTACTAATCAGCAGACTGAAAAGTTTAATTTGTTTATAGCTTTTATCCCAACTTCTACTAGCGTGAGAGAAAGAAGATCACTCTATCGTTAACAAGTATCATTGCTTCCCTAGTTTGCAGAATTATCATTAACACTATCATGATGTTCAACTTCAATGAACTGCTCACTGATAGTTTCAACAACGGCACTTGGCTCTTGTAAGTTTCTTTAAGTATTTAAGTTGTTTAGTCCTTTCCACCAATTCATCATCTTAAAATAATTTGTAAATCTGCTTCTTGGGGTTTGTAGTACCTATAAGTTCAATTTTGTACTCACTGACATATGGAATATCGCATCGAGAGAGACTGCAGAAGAGGAAGAACGAAGCTAACTTTCAGTAAAATGGGTTTACTCAGTCCAATAAAACTCCCAACCCTACTTCAAATGGAGTTAACTATTTATAATTTAGAGTGTCTCAATCTTTTATTGACTTGGAAGATGACTTGTCCTCTCTTTGGGGAGGTGGTTATGGAACTGCTTTTTAATAGCCCTCAGATCCTGTGGTGGGATAAATAGATCCTCAGTAATTGGCACTTGAACAGAACAATAAATTAAATAGGCAGACAAGCGAATTCTAGTATAATAAAACTGGAAGTGAGATTACTCCTCACTTCAGTAACTTTCATTAAATACTTTTTAACTAGATGATAAATAACTCAAACATCCCAGGGGCTGACAACTCTTCTAGTTACAGATACATGAATAACGCAGATAGTTAGTATGTTGCTGCTAAGCTTAGCTTGCTGGCCTCTAATTAAGTATTTATTAATCAGCAGGCAAGAGATCAAAGTAAAATAGAATAGCAAGCCTTACAGGGCAGCAGACTTTAAGTGACGAGGCAGTTCTTTTCCAATATGGGGAGCAAGCTCAGAATGTCAGCAGCAAACAATCGAAAATCCTAATAGTCTAAGTTTAGAGACCGCAACAAATCCTCTGATAACACTAACAATGACTTCAACTCTAGTTCTTAATTCAATAACCAACTAAGCATTAAATTAATATGATAGATGTAATAGTTGTAACTCATGATAAAGTTTATTAGATTAAAGTGAAAATACTGAATTCAACAATAACAACAATAATAATAATATGACGAAAAGCTTTATAACTTCTGAGGACTCCAAGTCCCAGGGAGGCATGTGACTTAGCTATATAAGAATTGTAACTATATCTATAATATTATAGTTTTTATTTCTTAAAGTGCAATGATAGATCAAATGATTCGATAGAGTTATTTTATTATCTAAAATGCTCGAACCATGGGATTCCCTTCCCATCCCTGATCAATAAACTATTAAACCTGCCCAAAGCAGTCACACTTAAAACACTCCAAACTTTCTAACTTTGTTTCTGAATTTGTAATAAATCCTAGATGATATCCAAATTACTACACACAAACCTATTTTGGAACAGCATGGAGGCGAAACTATACACTAAAGAAATATAAATGTATATATATTCTTAGTTTAGATTTGATTGATACGTTTAACAACGACAAGCTTCAGTTTATAATGATTTTCATATCTATCTTCAACTTCATATTTCTGATTGCGAGTGGGTACTTGGTATACAAAGTGCAGAAACTAGTCAAGAACACTGACTTACCTTAACTGCTGTCGATTATATCGATCTTCCTGTCTCTTCTCTGTAAGTTAATGATAAAGTTTATTCCATCTGTATTTGATTGCCTGTGTTAATACTGACTAAAGAATATAGTCTTGATGGTCTACATCGTAGTTTTCATATTCTTTCTGCGTGCAAGTGAGGACTCTTACTTGTCCACTTCAAACATAGTGAGGGTGCTTAATTTCTCTGCAATCATATTCTTCTCCTTTGCTCTAGTGTTCGATCTGTATAAATGGTAAGTGTAAAGAACATGTTCTTCTACTCCAAAATGAAGTCTTTCTCTCTTTCATATTTGTGGGTTAATTATTAATTGTTTGATGATATTTAGGATTACATTTTTGTTCGCAACTAAAGTTTACATAAACTCAACCAAAGACATGTACGCCATCAATTAAAGAAGACTCAAAATTGCACTTACAAGCACTCAATGTGCTATTCTGGCTGTTTCACTCACATTCGTAATAATGCTGCTATCAGTTGAGACTGGCTCCAGTCTTGATGGGATAATTCTAGATGTGCAGTACTACTATGTTTATATTATGTTGCATGGCTGTTTTTTGTGATAATGATTGTGCTGGGAGTGGTAGATTTCTGGCTGATTAAAAGACTGCAAGTCTTCTACCCAACTTTCTACACTAAACAAAAGAAGCAGGTAAGAATGTCTAATGCTGTTTGATTAGTAATTTAGATCCTGTTTGCAAACATTAGTACAATTTTGTCTCTGCTGATGAGGCTTATCATGAATATCCTGATCACTATGGACTTTTATGCTAACATACTTGAGCAGAGTTTTACTGATAATGACTGGATTTAGTAACTAATTACAAATTTGTTTAACGCATTTGTATAGCCCAATTCATCAAGTAGTGGCATTGACTCTGGGATTCTACCTTCCAATTGGAGCTATAACTTACTCACTCATGTATGCTTTCGCTCAGAAAAAGAAACTCCAAGAGAGAACTCTCCAACTAAAGGCTTAGATAGGCTCACCTTCACTGCTTGATGAGGAAGAGATGGACGAGAAGTTGCTCTAGATTTGGGATGGAACTTACGACACAAAGTCTAATACATAGGGAAATGTGCGTCCAAGCGGCTTGCTACAAGACAACTACAAAAACCATATGAGTGGCGCTCACCTCTCCATCAGCATGCATAGAAGCGCAAACATTAGGGGAATCAACTTCAAGTCTATAGGAGGCACATCCCATAACACAGTCGTGACTAGACAGGAAAATAATAACTCCTCATTCATCCTACCTAACCCATTTGAAGACAAGCCTGATGACGATTCACGTAGCATAATATCGGTTAGCGATGACTCTTGACTTACAAAGAATAGAGAGTCTATAAATCCAATTTTGCAAATATTTCCAAGTATAAAAGTAAGAATCACACTCTAATTACATGCTCAAGCTATTAGTTTCTATCCAATTTTATCCATTACATAATTTATTGAATCATCAAATATAAGAGCATAATATTTATTCAAAACCATCCATCTAGTTAAGAGTTGCTGATGACTTGCTGATTAGGTTGGTTAATTTGCTATGAGGGTTGTTGCTCATTTAAGAAATTAGTTTGATGGTTGATAAGTTGCTTATTGTTAGGAGCAGAAACTTAATCATACTCCAATAAAAACTAATAAGTCTTGGTTGAGTATGGGTCTATTAGCCATACTTGAATTAATGTCTCTCTAGTTTGCCTGTTAAGAGTATTGCTAAGTTTGATGATACATCTGAGTCTGGTCTCCTATAGTGTTAGATCTAAACTGTCCTCCTAACAAAAATGATATTTAACTTTCTCTTTACCTGAGCCTGTTCTGAAAGAAGAGTCTTGGGAGCTTGAGGGTATTTTTGGAGATAAACCCTTTCAAGTCCTTTGATTCTGCTGCTTGCCCCGTCATTCTGCTGATTTAAAGCAGCATTAGAAGTTTGGAGCTGCATGCGGCCGATGAGACTGAAGGACACATCCTTAGTTTCTTTGTTCTTTTGTAACTTGTTTTTGACTTGAGGTCCCTTGTTTGCCAAATTCTTTTGAATAGGCAAGTAGAAGTTGAATTTATTGGCATTAGACATGCTGCTTTAAGTTTGCTGCTATGGAATAAGATGAGAGAAATCATCCTTAATAATTATAAGCTTATTAAATAATTGATATCCTAGTTCTATGAAGTGATGTCCATCAAGTTATTGTTCTGTGGTTGATGCTAGCCAGTTAGTAGAGTATTGAGTTAGTTATGACTAAAGTTTTAATTATGGCCTGTATGAAGCGCAAAGGCTCCTTGGTTTATAGTGTTAAGTGGGATTGTACTCATGCTGAAAGCACTCTGAGTTTGATGCATTTGGTTGAGTTACGAATTAGCGTTGTAGAAGTTTAGGTTGGACTGAGCATTTTGATTTATTGCTTTTTCTCGCATTCCTCCTTGAGTATTGAGTCTTGGCTGGTTTCTTACAACCTGGACAGAATTTTTGGCCTTGTCCAAAGTTATTGGCGAGTTTTAGAGAGCTGAATTATTTTAGGACTGGATGTTTACTCTGTCAAAGAATCTATTGGCTCTTTGGGCATCTTAGTCAATCAACTCCATCATGTGGTCTGGTCCAGCAGGAATATCGTCATCATTATTTTTAGAGTCCTCTTCCTCTTGAATGACGTTGGGTAACTACTAGTCTGATGCTAAGTGAGACATTGAGAGAGGTCTTTTATTTGATGCCCTTAGTTAATTTTCAGTTGCAGAAGAGTCCATCCTTCGAATTTGTGAGTCCAAGCCTTGTGAGCTGATTCCATCGTGTTCCTCATTCTTCTAGTAGAACTGAATATCTTGAATGGGCATGGATTCATTGTCTATTATTTGCTGGCCTTGGAACACAGACTCTGGAGGAATCAGAGGAACATATTGCTGTTGGTTCTTACAAATAAAAACTAATCTTTTGTTTCTGGAACTGCTATTTGGCATCTACTCTGTACTGCTGGATCTCTTGCATCTGATCCTTGAAGAACTACTCAAAGTCTTTGTTCTTCCTCTAGTCAATGCTCTTTGGGGAGTCAAAGTCTTCTTGCTGGAGTGCGAGTGGCCTTGCAGGGTTGTTGTTTAGGATTTGATAGGATATCTTGGCCATCCTCTTCACCCTCTCCTCTTCCTGGTTGAGGTAGGAGAACACTCTCTCAGAGGGCAGTCTCCCCTCATCTCCTCTCTTCTTCTTGTTGGACTTGGCCTTCTTGCTTTTGCGAGGAGGCTTTCCTCCGTAGGCCTTGGCCATGTTCTTAGCTCTCTTGTCAGCTGCTGACTGCTAGTCATCCTAAAACTGAGCATCGAAATCAATTAGTTGGTTCTGGTTGTCGTTGATCTGGAGAGAGGTGAGGTTGTCGTTGAGGTGGTCATGCTTGTTGGGCATGTCTCCAATCAGAGAGTCTTGTGATGAGGGTCTAGAGATGTTCTTCAGCTTTTGGAACTCTTCCTCTATCTAGTCTTCTTCATTCTAAAGAATCTCATCCAAGTCAAACAATCACTATCAATTTATAAATTAATTTATATTCTCTCTTTGAATAATAGAATGGCTTGTTATTAGGGTGATTGCTGTCCTCAGTGTGGAGAATGAACTTATCCTCCTGCTTGAGCAGCTGCTTCTTCCTCTTTTCGAATCTGTAGGGCAAGGGGATCTCCTCGTCCTCATCCAGTTCTTCTCTCTCGAACACTATCTCCCCTTGCTGGTTGATGATGTTGCCATCTAGGTCTACTAGGTAGCCGTTCTTGTTGACTCTACGGTTGAGGTTGTCCCTCAGGATGAGAAGATCTATTTGGATGTTACCGAAGTCGTCTATGTCAAATACTCCCAGAATATCGTCCAAGTCGAACTGCACATCCTTCTTCCTCTTCTTAGAGGCTTTTATCTTTTCAAAATCAAAGTCATCTGAGTCATCCGCCATCATCACAATAACATTGATTTATAATCAGGGACTGTGTCTCCCTTGTTCATGTCGATGAAGGACTCTTCATCAGATATTAAGTCCAATACCTTGTTGAAGATCTTAGCAGTGAAGTCTTCATCTAATTCAGCATTTACCTCCTCCTTCATTAGGAACAGGTAGCTGTCGTCTTTCTCGAAAGGGTCGTAGCCGATAGCGATGTCTTTCTCATAGGTTTGAGTTCTCCTGGTGATGCTCTTGTTTTTGGAGTGGTTGTACTTTGAATTTAGTTTGGGATCAGTGAGTTAAGTGTAGCAGTTGTTGAAGTGGTACTTGCTCTTGAGCAGCTCTCTAAACAATTCTAGTCTTGCTAGGTACTCTGCATCTAGGAGCTTCTTGGGGTCATCAAGGTAGCTAACGTGACTGATCTCTGACTTGTCGAAGTCAGACTCAGGAGCCATATCATCATACCACTCTCGCATGATCTTGTCATCACAAGAATGCCAATCAGGCTAGTACAAGTACTGCTTGTAGTCTTCCTTCTCTTCTCTCAATTCCCTCACCTTTTCTGAGAACTCCTGCTTGAATTTGTGGAACTCTGCTACGTTTCTCTTGGGCTCGTCAAAGTCAATTAAGTGAAGGCCTCCAGTCTCCTCCTCCTCTTCTTAGTTATCGAAATTGAATCCCTAACTGAAGGACATGGATCGTGGCCTCTGCTCGTTAAACATAGGTCCACTACTGATTAAGTCCTCTTGCTAGTAATAAATAGTGAATTGAGTGTTTGAACTGGACTCTCTTGTTGGGGAGTTTGGAACTTCTGTGCGTGGCTGAAGGCATGGGAGAGTTGCTAACATCTTTACTTGGTAGCTGTGGCTATAAATTCAACTAGGTATGAGTGTTCTCATCTTCTTTGTAGAATTTCTCTGTCCTTGCAGAGTCAATGGCTTGCTGTTCTTGAGTTCTCTCTGCTACCAAGTTGTTTGATAAGTTTCTGTCCACCAATAAATTAATACAATATGACTCTTGAGTCATCTAAGTTGTAGGACTAGTCTAGATACAAAGATGCAGGCTCATTTAGTTGAGCAGTATTTGAGACCCCTTGACTTGCTGTTCCTATATTAATTAGAGGGAGATGCTCCTCGTTAGCTCTTTAGTTCTGTCTATTGTTAAGTTGCTCTATGTTTTGTCTTATGCTTGCCTCAATGACTGCCTAGTTTGCTTTAAAGCCTTCATTAGGGAACATTTGCCCCTTGAGATCTCTGTAAATCTGTTCTTGGAGAGCAGTGAGATGCACGCCTTAAGAGTAGTTGACATGTCTGTAGGACAACTTATTCTCCAGTCTGTCTCTCGCTTCTTGGGCAGCGCTTCTGTATCTAGGTTGCGTTTCATGCAGTTGAGAAGCAGGTGGGAGTTGCTCAGGCTCCTCAGGTATGAGAGAAACTTAGTACTTTTGCTTAGCAGTGCCCACCCGCTCTATATCGTGGTAGAAATCATCATGAAGTTGTTGTTCATCCTCCCTCTCATCATTCGGGTAGATGCGGTTGAACTTCTTCTCCTCCTTTATCTTCCTAATGAGCTTCTCGAGCACTTGCTTCTCTTAGAGCTCTTATTTGGATTTGATGTGTTGAGACTTCTCATGGGAGTAGATTTGTTTGGATATTTCGTCTAGAGAGAGATCTCTGCCATTCAGTCTCTCATCAATATACTTGTTTAGGCCAATCATCGAGTGATTAAATAAATAAACACGATCTTCCATCACACTCATCACATTCACTCAAACAACACTAACTTTACAATATTTTACTATGCATATATAAGATTGTCGTCATTATTTATTTTCTTGAGGTACTGGTTTGTGAGGGTAGAGGGCTGGAGCAGATTGCCTTCCTCAATCGCCAGTTTCTTATAGTGAGTGAATTCAATAATTTCTAGAATGAAAATGAGTAGTCCCAACACCAAGTGGTCCACTCCAATCACAACTAACTAGTAGCCCCAAGTAATGAACACAAATCCATAAATGTTCATCAGGATTATTGGAACTACTTGAGCTACGAAGTTGA
The DNA here is from genome assembly GCA_027382625.1 of Tetmemena sp. SeJ-2015. Taxonomy (NCBI): domain Eukaryota; phylum Ciliophora; class Spirotrichea; order Sporadotrichida; family Oxytrichidae; genus Tetmemena; species Tetmemena sp. SeJ-2015. Next base: position 25,287 of record JAJKFJ010020838.1, read on the forward strand.
ATACTGTCGCATAAAACAGGGGATAATACAATAAATTATATTTTATAGTTAAAGGGGTTTGACGAGGGTGTGGTATTTATCGCTGAATACTGCGTCGAATGCTTAATAGTGCTTTTGGAGTTTGGGCCACTTAATCATATGCTTGGGAATGATCTTGGAGTAGAAGAGTCTGGCCATCTTGAAGTGGAAGCAGAGCATAAGGTACTTGAATATGTTATAGTAGGGTTTGTTCTCTGTATACCAGTGTCTGAAAACAGAGTCTTGTTTGCGTAGTCTGTAGTGGAAGAAAACGAAGAAGACACAGTTAAGCACGTACATCAATGCCCAAGTCAATATGTGGAATGCCTTTAATAGCAAGAAGTCAAGAGTCAGCGACAGAGCCATCATAATTAGGTACACCAAAGTCTACATAGTAGTGTAGAATACCAATAAAACTGTTATCATCTCTATTTTGGAGTAGGTCTTTCGATATTTCACATATACAAAGATAGTCCACCCAAGACACACTATAAGGAATATTATGGGAGCATAACCACCTGGTACAGGTATACACTTGGTCTTATCTTTATTCAATTCATAGCCAGGTTCACAAATCTAAAACACTAACTCGCACTGTCCATAGTCATTATATGCATAGCCATAGGGGCAGTCCTAGTTATTGCTAAATCTAATTTTGATGTTGCTTGTTAAAGTAAATTAATTGATTTAATGAATAATTTTGACGCAGACGTTCTTGGTTGCGTTTAGTCTTGTATAACCATCTGGGCAACCAGTAGAACAAGTGAAGTTAAAGAACAAGTAACCCTGATTATCATTACACTTAGTGCAGTAGTTAGTAGAGCCTTGGCATAAACTGCAGCCAGTGGCACAATTTTAGCACACTGATTCCGAGTTGGCAGTATTAGTAATTTAAACTGTGCCGGTTGGGCATTAGCCAATACAAGTACTATTTGGAGAGTAAAGAGTGAGTCCATTATAGCATGATTAGCAAGACTTGGGGTTATTGATTGAACAGGTCTTGCAAGTAGCATCGCAAAAAGTGCAAGTTGTTCCAGTGTCAGTCGTCACTAAAGGAGGGCAGGAGCTCACACAAGTATTATCCATCAGATTAAGCTTGAGATTAGAGCTGCATTAAGTGCAAGTAGTGGCAGAGTTAAGACAAGTCAGGCAATTATTGTCACAGTTTGAGCAGGTAGAGTTGTCAGCCAACAGATAGGTACTGGAAGGGCAATCAAATAAATAAGGCAAGTCTTGTAGCAGTAATTGCCATAAAGATATTAGTAGCCTGTGTTTGAAAGACAAGAGGTGCAGAAGTTCACCTTCGATGAACAAGTACCACAAGGTGAAGAGCAAGGAAGGCAAGTCATTGAAGTACTATCTTATATGTACTGTGAATTACTACAAGCACTCAGACATGTTCCTCCTTAGTTATAAAGGTTAGCAGCACATTTGGTGCAATTCTTGGCTCCAAGACTGCACTCAGCACAGTTTGAATCGCACTACTGGCATTTAATTATAAATATAATTTTCCAGTAGTTGAAAAGTAACCTGAGGGGCATGATTCAACACACTTGCTGTAGAGCAGAAGAGCATATGGGGAATTTATATCGCAACTAGTGCAAGTTGAAGTTGAAGAGCTGCTACATTCATAGCAAGGATAATCACAATCGTTATTTACAGTGAGGTAATTATAAGCGTAGTTTATTACATACCCATCTTCTGTAAGTGTCTATACTGCAAAAGAGTCAGTATCTTTAGCAAACTTAGAATTGATAAGTCCTTGAATAGTGACTGTGAAGATAGTTCCAGCAGCAAGGTTTACATTTGTTGCTTATTTCACTCTGATTCTTTGGTTTTTAGTGTCAACTGTGCAGATTGGATTTGCCCCGAATTATGAAACTGTGCAAGCGAGAGCCGAAGTGTTGACCGTTATTTATTCTGGATATCGGATATCAACTTGTCCGTTCTTTGGTAGAATATTGCCGAGCGTGAAAGTTATAGTGAAAGCATTTTAAACAAAGGGCTTTTAGCTTTGATGGCTAATTGATATCAAAGGAAATAAGGTTCCTGTAGCCATCTACACAAAAAACTAGGTGAGAGCTGCGTTGTTCTTGTTGAGAGTGTACATGTTTGAATCATAAATCACAGCTTAGAATAAGGAAGAAGGATCACCGCTACTTGGATTTGCAACTGAGTTTACATTAAAAGAGAATTGAGTATTAGCTGCCAAAGGAGAAGATGCAAAAGATAGTCTTACTTTTAAACCATAAGCTCCATTTATGGCACAAGAAAGACTGTTAAACTAAGTAGCAATTAAAATTATCAAGCAAAAATTGAATAATAATATTTAGCCATATTCGAGCTTTTGCCAGTACAAGAGTTGAGAGTGCTGGATAATGGTTGATTTAACGAAGAAGGAAAGGTGAGAACAATATAATCTCCGGTGACTAAAGGACTTGGTGATTTGAATGAGAAAGAGTAAGTAAATTTAACAACTCTTATTAAGGTTATTAAAAATAAAATGTGGATTTATTGATGGAGCCTACGACATAGTTGGAGGGAGTAACTGTAGCTGAAGTAATAGAGTCTGTGTCGCTCATTTGTACAGTCATTTAATCATTTCTGGTATCGATTATTGATCCATCAGGGCCATAAGTTGTGATCTTAAAACTTGAAGTGGTTTGAACGCTTCTTGGATTCTTAACTTGAGTTACTGACACTTGCAGTTCTTAGCTTAATGATGTAAATGCAGCAGTTTAAAACCCATTAGTTATAGTGACCTTGGAAGCAGAAATAGCACACACTGCTGAAGCTTCGAAATTGACGAAGCTGGAGCAAATTGAAGTTGCAGGACTTTGAATGGAAATTTAAGAGGGAAAGTCAATTACCACGTAACCACCTTATAAGATAGGATTACCTAAGGCGAACTAGAACTTGTAGACAGTGACTTCATTAGCAAACGAGGATGTTGGAGTTACAATTCCATAAGCAAGCAAGCCTGAAGTAGCTTGCAGCAAATTAGAAGCGCTATTCTAGTCTACTAAATGATAGGTACCATCAGAGGTACTTAGAGTGTAAGTTTGTATGAGGAGACTTCCAGTTGCTGCTGTAGAAGGAGGCATCTTGACGGTGGAAATAGTGAATTTGATGCTGTTAGAAGAAGAGAATGAGTAACTATTGTCAAAGGCCTTTGTGATAATTACTGTATTATCTGCAGTACTGGTTGTGCAAACTGCTGATTGTGAGAGAATAGATTGAGTTAACAAAGAACAAGAAGATTAAACTGTAAAATCAACTGTAGGGAAATATATCACGATTTTTGAATCTGCAGTCAGCGAATGCAAAGGCAAGAAGCTCACTGTCAATGAGGCTTTAAAACTTTTAATTTTATAGAAGAAGAGGCGATTGAGTTAATTTAAGTAAGATCACTTGATAGTGATTGGACAGTAAGCGATCCATAGGTAGTAGTTAACTTTGGACCAAGGCCACCGGAGCTGACTACCATTTGGTTATTTGTGTCATATATACTGATCTCTATCGTATCTGTAGTCATCACATAAGTTGGATTTGCAATATTTGTGAAATACACAATCGCAGTATTAGTATAGCTCTAAAAAAATGAAGAGCAAAGGACTTTTTAATTATTTAAAATTACTTTGTATACATAATCTCAGCTCTCTCCTTAATCTTTAAGTCTTACATTATTATATTTAAGGTTAATAATTTGTATATATAATTTTGGTTGATATTTGTAGTACTAAAATAGTTATTTTCTATTTAGTTTAACCATATTTGTACAAAATTAGATTTTGAAAAGATACCTCTAAATTAATTAAATAAATAAACTTTGCAAATGAAAGTTATATGTTCCTCTATATTTTCTTTAGCATAAATTTAATTTTAAATTTGTATATGTATTTAAACTTAGACTATATTATCTCGATAGCTTGGACATGCATTATTCACGAAGTATGAATTAGTAGTCTTGTCAATCGTGCCGCTAAGAGTTCTCTAGGTGCTTGGTAACCCAAAGGCCTACACTAACGAAATCGCAGTAGGGTCAAGAGTGATTTAAGTAGATCATTTACTTGAATCATGCATAGTATTAAAATATCTAATTGCAAATATTCCATAATCAAGACAAAGAATAATATACCTTTTTGTCCTCTTCATTATCGAAAGGCCCTGCCTTAAATTCAATTTTGACTATCTCTGAGAATCCCTCAGCAGTTAAAAATTATATTGAATTGTGGGTTTGACGCTATTCTTAAAGAAACTGTGAATGGGAATTGCAGGTATCTTATCACTAAGGTGAGCATGATGAGTGTTTATCTTCCTTTGATTAAGAATATTTATAATTTATCTATTTACATGATTGTTGTTGTGCATGCAAATATCCTTTGGAACATCAAATACAAAGCATCTGATAGGGACTTTGTACTTTTTAGCAGCCTCTATATATGGAGCCCTTTTATCAGAAGTTGGATTTGTGTTATCAATAACTACACTCTTTTTAGCAGCAAGTGCTTCCTCACACACCTTCATACACTTAGCGGGAGTTTTCAAAGTGTCATTATTCACTCTCACATAAGATAAACTTAAAATATCAACTAATATTATGAGATGAGAAGTAGTTCTTCCAAAAAGTTGACTTGCCGCTCCCTGGAGAGCCATGGAAGAGTACAATCTCTTGCTCTGGTTTAGTGTAGACAATCTTTGTTTAAAAACAAGATATATTTCTTTCTCCTACTTAGTTTCTTCTGCATTAGAGCTTTGCTTCTTCTCCTCTTCCTTAGAGCCCTATTACTCGAACTGAAGGATTGTCTGAGTTATCTTTGGGAGTGTAACTTTCTGATCTAGGAATGTCTGTTCAGGTACTTAGAATGGAATACCCACGTTGATTGCAAATTTCCTGTCTGAATCTGAAAAGATTACATTTATTAAACTATTAAAGTCTTTGGGATGACCGTCAGTCTTTGGTCTACCAGCTGCGTCTCCGCAGTAAAAGCTCTTCTTCATGTCTAGCTTTTTTCCTTTGGCTGTGACATGAGTTTTGATAAAATAGTCCCAAGTTGCAGTAGCAGGCTTTCTGTACTTGTCACTCATGGTAGCAGCCAAGAAAAGCATGGGCAAGTCAATGTCTCCTTGAATTAAAATATGATGTTTGAATTTGCCTAAACTTGGTTTCTAGATCATCACATGAGGTGTGACCGGCTTCAACTCCTCCTTGATTGGTGAAAATCACTATACTGAATCCATCCTTATGGAGTTCTTCAAGTCTTTTCTGAATCACATTCCCCTCATATAAATACATCCAATCTGAAGGGTTTCTTCCAAACTTGGCTCCAGACTTTGGCTTTATGATTGTGTGATCCTAACAAATTATCAAACAAAATTAATTTATAAAAAAATGTTGAATTTTATTTAAACTGATTTTATTAAAAGTTAATCAAAATTTTATAATTGCTTTACTATTTTAAGCAATTAGAGTTTAATAAATTCACTTGAAAATTTTGATAAAAATTTAACCATATTTTTTAAAACTTATTAATCTTTGTTATGTTAAAATTGAATTTATTATTCATTTTTCAATTTTAAAATAATTAAAGCCTCTTTATTTTATTAAAATATTGTTTTTACATTTTAAAAGTAATTTATTGAATATAAATGAAGTGATAATAATTTAATATTTTTTATAAAATTATGATTAATACTGTAAGCTTACAAGGTCAAAGCTTGCAATCTTGGTATCAATGCTGAATTCACCAAGCTGTATTTCAAATAGAGTCTCTATTTAACTTTTAAGGATGGGTATGATTACCTATCATTTTATGAGTCTTTTCTGATTGCTTTCTTTTCTTGCTTTGCTGGTCGGCTCTTTGCTTTGCTGCGCTGGCTGCGGAAGTAGTGGATTCCATTCTTTTTTGAAAATTTGAAGTAGGTTATTATGCTTTCTCTAGTAGTTTTAAATAGTTTATTAGAAAACCATTAATATTTTTGAATTTAAAGGCAAACTTCATTCTGAGCAGTTACTGGTTGACTACCAATCAGAATATGATTATATATTCTTCGTATTATGACGTCTAACAGCTTATAGAATAAGATAGTAGGACTAATAATTAAAATGATCACTTAGTTTAATTCAAAAGACCTTTCTTAGTCAAAAGCTTTTCTAAATAGCCAATTCCTTCTTTTCTGTTAATGATCTTTGAGTAGAGCGCCTAAGAGTCATCTAAATCGCGCTCATCTACTTATCTTTGGTTTGAAAATTTAAGAGTGCGCTTTCCATCCTCACGATAGCTACTTAGCTTTTTAAAACCCATTTCTACCATCTCTGGCACAATACTTGATACTCCTAATCCACCCTCTTATTTATTTCTGTAAATCAATAAATAAATACCATCCAATCCTCGTCCCCATATTTCTAATAGTCTAATTTTAAAGAGCAGCAGTTTAAAGTCTTTAAGTGGCTCCTCTGCTTCTATTCTTTACTTATTTAATAGCAAATTACTATCGATCTTTGATACTAACTTGCTCATTTCCATCTGCGCATGTGGACTAACTATTCTAACTATGCTCAGTTATTAATTGCTTTAAATTGGTATGCTTCTGTTTCTTCTCTGAGTCTGGTGATTGAATGACTGATTAAGATAATGAATTCTTATTTGTTTGCTTTTGTCTTGAGACTTCTGCTTTATTTTCATCGGTAATTTCTTGTTCTTCATCCAATTATATAGTAGCCATGACTGAAGAGCCAATCCCATCTTTAGAGTAAATTGAGTTCCTCATATACCTAGGCAAACTCCTCTTGAAATCTAGGAATCCTATGCTTTATCTTCTATTATGTAATTTCTCTTGGATCTCTCTCGGGCTAAGTATTGGAGCTGGACTCTCCGCTTTGTAACCGTATTATTTCAAGGCGCCTCTCATTGAAGTGCTTATATAATAATCACTATAAACTTTGAAACTTGAATTAATAATAAATTGGTCTGATTCATTAGAAATGTCTAAGCTTTTTCCAAACCCACAAATCTTCTATTATCTTCTCGAGAGCATCTTATTCATTTGTACAACATATTTGGGTGTTTCATATTTGGAATTAAATTTTGAGAATTCATTTGACCCTTGGTGAGAATCGTTTATCCTCGGTTGAGTGTCTTATTCCGAGAACTATTAGGAACTTAGTATGTTTTTAGAGAAATTGATATATCTGTGCATGTCAAATTCCCCAATATCACTTGTTGGATTAAGCCTCCCTTGCGTGAATACATCAGTATTAGCTGAAGGTGGAAAGCATTATCTACTGAGATAGAATTGGATTTTCTTGTTACCACTATTCCCCAGCTATAAGGCTTTGATTTCTAGTTCCTCGGTTTGAAAACTTATCTCCTCTTTATTGCCATCTCTCTGCACTTCTCGCAAAGTCTGGATTTCTTCCAAGTTTTGTCGATAATTATATTGTCTGGTCTGGATAAATTTTAAACTAAATTTCAAATAGAGAGATTTGAAGGGAGGATTTTAACTTCAGGATGCAGTCCATTATCTTTTTCAAGCACTAGATGATACTCATTAGAAATTTGGATGTTAGGATATCTAAATCAAACTATTATAAAGATATGCAAACTCTCCAGTCTTTTGAAAATAGAGGACGTTTTATTTTTTAGCAGAGTCTTTGAGATTAGTTTTGCTATTCTTTCGAGCTCCGATAGTATTTTCAAGCTATGCTTGAAGAGTAGTGCTTCCTCCTGTACTGTGAAAGGCCTCTTGTGTGATGCTTCCATTAAAAAAAAGAATAGCAAAAAATATGGTTAAGCGTCGATCTTTTGTAAAAATGACTTTAAGTTAACTGAGGACTGATTTAGCTGGGACTGTTCTTTCCACTAGTTCTGGGATATAATCTACTGTAATCACATGATCTCTATCTCATTAATTAATAACCAAACTATATCTCATCGTTGTCATGCCTCCAATCGTGCTTATTTAGTTATGAATCTTTTCTTAGTTTTCTATAGTTCTCAAGATCCTGTTGCAGCAAACTACATCCCTTGACCTCTGTTTAACTTTGAGCTTAGTTAGTATTTCTTCCCTGATAGCGGGCTAATCGTATTTGACTTAGACTGGCACATTTGGCATTACTTATTTTAAGTCTGGTTTGTAGTGGCCTGCTTCTTTTTGTGACTCCTTTTGCTTCATTTACATCTAAACTTCATGTGAGACTTTAATTATCTATTTGTGGTTATGAGATTACTTTGAAATAGAACTCTCTGTCGACTGATTTGAATGCCTAGCTCTGTGGCTTTCCTTTGATTTTGTTTAAGATGACTTGCTGCTTCTCTTTTTCAACTTGTCTGTCTATTTTATCTAACTCTCTTTGCATTTAAGCCTAAATTTAATATGAAACTTACTCACAACATAGATAAGACACTTTTTATCCACTTACTGTGCTAAGCATTCCACTTCCTCTTTTCTTATTCTTCTCTCTTTATATTGATTCTTCATCTGGCAAAGAGTGAGATGATTATTCTATTTTAGAGTCTTAAAACACTATGTACTATTCCACAAATTGATCATAAATGCTATCAAAATAAATACAATTATTCAGATTTATGAAACTATACAAATTTGATGAGTTGTAATTCCTGAAAATAATTAATTATTATCTTTTGATAATTTAATAGTAGACTGTTCCTAATCCACTTCTGCTAAAGACTGATTAAAAATCACAGTAAAAAATAAAAGGATATTTTTGGATACAATTTATAATTATATTAAAGCAATGATAAGAAATTCTATTATAAGTTTAGGGCTTTTAGCTTTTGCATCTGTCTCATCAGCGTTTTAGAATCCTGTAATAGAGGGTAAAGACTCTCCTGATCCAGGTGCTATCCTTTACAAAAATTAGATAAACTTTATATTTATAAAATTAGTACTATGTGGTGACTACTTCGGGACCAGCTGAGGGAAAATTCGGAATCCATAGATCTAATGATCTATAGAATTGGGTGTTCGAGGGCTACGCACTTCCAAGAGATTAAACGCCAACATGGGCTAAATCATACTATTTTAATCTGCTGATGGGGACTTTTGGGCCCCAGAGCTACATCACTTTAATGACAAGTTTCATCTCTACTTCACTGCCAGAGATAAAAATGGTGTGCTCTCAATTGGTGTGGCCACATCTGATGACATTCTTGGGCCTTACAAAGATAGCGGATCTCAAATCAAGGTATAAGAAGGCATGGGTTCAATAGATGCCACAGTCATACATGATATGCAAGAAAGAACTAAACATTTAATATATAGTGTAGCATTAGTCAAATATCTTACTTTATATAAAATTCTCTGTAAAATTACATTTAGTTTAGATATTTGGTTTGGAAGGATGATGGAAATGCTTTCAACCCACCAAGGCCTACAAACATTTGGGCCTAACTACTCTCAGATGACGGCTTGACAGTTGTTGAAGACAAAGTTTTGCTACTCACTAACAACTTGCCATGGGAGGGAGCGATCACAGAGGGTCCATGGATCATTTTCAAGGATGGCTATTACTATCTCTTCTACTCAGGATAAGGTTACTGTTCCCCGGACTATGCTATTGGAGTTGCAAGATCAATTAACGCACTCGGCCCTTACGTGAAGAAAGGAGATCCCATTCTCACAACTAAGGTAGAAAATGGCAAATTCCCAGGACCTGGCCACTGCAGCGTTATTTAGACTACAGACACTAAGAATTGGGTGATGGTCTATCACGCCTGGGAGAAAGATTCTGTTTGCAGCGGAGTAAGAGAGCTGATGGTAGACTATGTCTCTTGGGACTCTCAAGGATGGCCCCTTTCATTCAAACTTCTTCTCACCAACAATTTAAAGCTTTCCTTTAGGATTCCCAATGAAAATAATCCATATCAAATTATTTCTTCATCATATCAATAATCTTCTATCAATTCTATATTTACTCACTTAATTTATTCTACTAAAGACTGGTTAACCTTGCCCACTGTTTCCTTCTATAGATTTTATTACGAATATCATTTTGGTTCGATAATTAAATTATTCTAACTTACTACTAGTTAATTTTAAATGATATCCCTTAAAAGAGGATTAAAGAAATTTATCATTTGCGTAAATGTATATTTGATATATTTATTCTATTTCACTGAGTTTTGCTTTTGTTTCTCTAATTCTATTGAGACTAGTCTTCATCCTCATCCTGCAAGTCATTTTAGATCTTAATGCTTGTTACGTATAAAATGAGTCTCTTGAGATTTGTGATTACAGCTACATACAAAAATCCTGGGAAGACCCTCTTCAATATTTTATTGTCAAAGTCATCGAAGCTCTTCCTATTTAATAAATAACTATCAAGTAAAAATAAAGTATTGAAGTAGCTTGTGACATATTTAACTCGCAGGTACTGTAGGTAAAAGACTGGAAAGATGGGTGCAACTTTCCCAATGAAAATGAGCAATATTGAGCCAAGGCCTATCGCTACTTCGATATGATTCTTGATCTAAATTATCTCCACTCTGTACAGACTAACGTACTCTATTAAAGGCTTCATAGGGGCTAGTCCAATAGTATTTGGATTCTTGTGGAGTACTCTCTCAGCAAAAACACACAGTTCTGTGATTGCATACAAGCTGAGTGCTACATGGAACATATTTCTAATTAAAGTGCTGCAGAAAAGCATGATGAGAACTATTACGATGTTCAGGGCTTCGTCCTCCATAAATAGTTTAGCCCAGTTATTGAACACTGTACCATGCCTTTGAATAATCGAAGTCATTATTGCAGATAACTAAATAAGCGCTATGAAGAAGTTCATTCCATTCAAAGGCAGAGCCAAAAGATAGAGAGCATACAGCCAATATCTCACATTTCTAAACTTTACAAATTATTCAGATATATAATCATTTTTAATCCAATTTAAATTAAAGTAAATTAAAGAGAGATAAGTTCTAAAACAATTATTTTCAGCTATATAAAAACATTTTGAGCAATTCAAATTAGGTTTAAGCCTGACATATAAATTAATAAATTTGCTTTTTTTCCAAAGTATTTTTTTTTCTAGATTTATGAAATCACTTTATTCATAAACTAATGCAATTTTATAAATTTAAATTGAAATTGCTTTTATATGAATAAACGGACTGATCAGATTAATCTTTTGTTCGTTGAAAGATACTCCATCAAGATCTGAAAGTGAGCCCATATTTCCATAGAACTAGCAGTACTTGAAGTACCTTTGCCTTTCATTTTCATCTGAAAACTCAAATGTGTTCTCAAAGCTCTTAAACTTATAGAGTATAATCATACATATATATATTACTATAGTTATTAAATGAATAATTAAGCCAATTTATCAACATAAGTTGCATAATAGTTTCTTTTGACCATTTCATATTAATCTTTGATGGAGGCAGTAGAATCCTCTGATGGCTTGTAATTTTTTGTGTACTCTTTGAACTTTTCATCTTTGTCCCATTCGTAATTCATGTAAGTCAGCAGTTTAAAATACCACATTATTATATTAAAATATATTGCTATAATAAAGTTTCTTGACTCTGAAAATAAGATCTTTCTATTTTTCTACCATTTAGTTTCTATCAATTTATAATTTAAAAATTTTTAAAACATATGACTGAAGATATCACATGTATTTGCTTAGATAATAGATTTAATATTTTCTTTAAAATGGGTTTTTAAAAAAAATTATTTATTATTATTGCTATATTTATAATAAATGTTGGTTTTCATAAGCTGAAATATGAAAGTATAAAATTATAAAATAAGTGTTTCATGAATTATTTTGTGTGTGGGATGACTGTGAGCTGTCTCTGCCTTTTAGTTTTTCCTTGAGAATATTACTGCTGCTAAAAGCCTGTGAGCCAGCAGTGTAGCTACCATACTAGTCCAGAGAAAGCACAGGAATAACTTCCTTTTACAATGATTTTTAGGGCTCTAATTCTTAATGGAAGATCTAAAGTGTTTCATTCTTATATCAATATTTAATTAAAACAATTTAACGATTTAAGATATAATTCACAATTATTTGTGAATTATAATCAAAATTGTGATCGATGAGATTTTTTTAATAAACTATAAAAATAGATATGTGCACATTAACATCTCTAGTTCTATTTCTGCAAAGCATTCTCTGTAATTAGTTATGGATAGAACCTGAATAGCCAAATATAAAGAATGTTAATTTTCTTTGCTATTGACATGCTTCAACTGAAATCAAACCTTCTTTTAATCTGCAAGATAAAGTATTATTTATACTACACCTGCGATAATAAATAAATAAAGTTTTAACAACTAATCAATTATTTTTGGGAAGGTCTCCATCATAAATTGAATGCTTTCATTAATTTAAATATTGCTTTAATCTATAAAATAATTATAAAATTAATAAAGGAGCTTTTTTTTATCTGCAACCCTCTGAATACAATTAATGTGAAATAAGATAACTGTAATTTTATTGTTTAAACGCAAAAAATATCTATAAAAATTAATTAATTTTTTTATAATTAATTGTATTCTCGCTTTCTGACTCTGTTTTATCATCTTCCTCTTCATCATCATCTATGGCATCTTTAGAACTTCTTGATACCTCATTATAAATAACTTAATTGCTTGAAGGCTTAAGATAAGTCAAACTACTATCTTCGTCTATGAGGCTCGATTTTGCAATTTTCTTTTTAAACTTTTTAGATTTAGGAATTACTCTTTCAACACCGGCATTTGGAAATTGCATAATCTTTACGCCATGTGCATCTTAATTATCTTGGTTTAACTTTGCTTAATTTATATCGTAATCATCTTCCTACTAGGATTCACTTGATTAACTCTTATCTTGGTTAGATTCCTATTCATCAGAATAATTATTTTCCGAGGTTTCAAAGGAGGAATGGCTGATGCTATCTCCATCCCCAAGTCTCTTCTTCCTCTCATTTTCTCTCTTTTAATGGTCCTGCACTACGTCATTTATCTTCTAGCTCATTATATTTCAAAAATGTATGTAGAAAAATAGAATTAAGAATTTAGGTTTACTTCGATGATGGTATTTGAGATGTACTCAAGGTTGCACTGAGTATTGTACTTGCTAATCTGCTCTCTTATTTCACTGGAAGCTTCATTCAACTTTTTAAGATTCTGGCCTTACTTTTGCAAAGCACTCCTCTGTCTGAATTTATGGATAGCCTTGTAAAATAAATGTCAATAGAAGCGAAATCAGCATAGTAAGCTCTCTCAAATACTTGCTTAGCCTTGTACTTGTACTTCTTGAAAAAGAAGCATTGCATTAGATCTATCTGCACTTCTTTAGTGTTCTCTTGGATGAAGTTCTAGAAGATCTTAGGCCTCTTCTTTCTCTTTCCTTTTAAAGCTCTCGCTGGGTTCTTCACATCTCTCTTATTCTCTTAAAATAAATAATAACATTTACTGCCTTCCTTGTCTTCAAGCAGTCTGTAAAAGCGAGAGGCAAATATTCTTTCCCCAAAACTTTTATTCCACTATTTTCTTTTCACATTTTGTATTCTCTATTTATATTTCCCTTTTTTGATTAAGTTTAGAATTAAGTTTTTTTTTTTATTTTTCTTAATACTGTGACTGATTTTCTCTTTTGCTTATTTTTGCCATTGAGAGCGGACTCTTTGAAATCGAATTCATCAAATAGATTAATTACGCTCTTTATGAAATTAGAGTACATGAGGTCTTATCTCTCGTGCTTGGCCTTTAGTTTACCAACTTCCTTCTCTGAAAGCTGTCTTCCCTTTTTAGTGCGGCGAAAATGCCAAAGACTCCAAAGAAAAACTCAACATATACCACATGTCTTTGCCAATCACATACACCAGCACAAACATCCCAAACAAACTCCACAACAATATATATTTATAATAGATTCAGGAAAGGCCTCTCCTTACAGAGGATAATATTCAGGAAGATGAAACCCTTCAGCCAAGCAATCGGAATCAAAAGCAAGTTAATCACAAAGAACACCAAGCACATGGGAATCACATACACCAAGAAGAACATCGTCTTGCAAAATATCACATTAACTTTCTTACAAATGATAACTTAAGTAAATTAAGAATTATTTCTGGAGCTAATGCTAGTTCAAGCACCAACTTATTATGTAAAATGGCAGAGCACACACATTTAAAAATAATTGAGAGGAGGTGGGACGAAAATCAGAAAGCTATGTGTGGCATGCCAACCCCATCTATGGCGATACTTTATCAAGATAGATCTGTGCCTGGAATCAGCTTATCTCGAAATGTGGGCAAAAGCCTCAGTCAGCAGAGCGATAAGTTTTTATTTAAGGAGGTTGATAAGCATGACAGCTGATATTATGACGAAAGTACTCATCATAATAAGTTAATACTTTCATATTTTAAATAGAGCCCAGCGGTTCCAGAGTGGTAAAATTATCATCATAGACCGCGAGAGTAGCCGAAAATAAGGTAGTGATAGTAATTGAAAAGGACTTGTAAGAAGCCGTTAGAAGAATCTAGAGTCGTAGTATATAGCTGTAAAAATTGCAGAAAAAGCAAATCAACCAGCATGCAAAGATAATCAAGAAATTGATTTATTATGAAATATTGATTCATTAAAATTGAGAGTCATTTTCACCATGAAGTAAATGGCTTAGATCATATGGCCTAGCTTTTGAGAAGTAATTAAGACAGAAATTATTCTGATCCAAACCAAGAAAACTATGAATGAGATGATGCATGTGTTCATTATGTGCCTGTTGTAGACATGCTATGAAATATTCTCGTAAGGGTCTAGCCCTTCGTCAATTAATTCTAACTGAATTGCCTTATAAGGTATTTCTCCCTTCTTGATGGGATAAAATCTAGGAGGCAGGTTGACTTGGTCTATTATGCACATTACCAGCAGAAGAAAGTCAATGAAGCGCCACCAATCAATGTGGAACTTCTTCTTTGACTTGAGAGAGTAGATCAATTGCATTATTTATGAGAGGAAAGAGGAGTATATCCAAATGTAAGCAAGCAGCTAAATCACAAAGATCTTAGGATCCTTCTTTTCATCATCAATCGTGCTATCAGATATCATCAAGTACACAATCTAAATAGCAAAATGAAATGTTTATAGTCTTACAGCTTGGTAAAGAATGGCCAGAGTGAAAATCGAGAAGGCCTCAGCAAAGTATCTGTGCTCACAGGATTATTTCCAATTGTCAAACTGGAAAATGTAGCGAGACTTATCGTCCATCTTGTTGAACAAATATATCTGGTCGTCAAAGACTTCAGTATTCAGGAATTTTCTAATTGAGCTAGCTCCCCAAATACTTATAGCAGGACTTCCTCTCCATAAGTCCTCCGCGATCATACCTATATCATCATTTTCTAAGAGATTATAGAACTGGTTCTCTACTATAATATCCAAGACCTCCCTATTTCGTAGATCCTTCATTTGATGGATGAACTTAAACCGCTTCTCATTCTTGACTGACTTTTGAAAGCAGAGTGCTAAGTCTAGCACTTGAGTCAGTGAAAAATAGATAGAGAATTAAATGAAGACTGAAGGATGTTTGAGTGGAGAACATCCGCTTTAGCCAGTCTCTTAATGAACTCAGCAATGAGAATCAAAGTCAAATAAGGGGAGTGAGAGAACTTGATCTCACTTGACTTGCAGAACTTAGTTAGACTTGACACTATTTCCTTTGAGAAGTGCTGTTCCAAGTCTTGACATCTGTCATGCAATATCTCAGAGCAATATTTATTAAACAAACGATTATTTTCATTTTTACAATAGTAGATGAATCTAAAATTAAGATTATATCTTCCATCTAAAATAAGAGACTTCTTATGGCCGATAGCTGACTGTGTTTAATCATCATCAGAAGCAACCATGTGTTCATATATGTTCTTAAGTACCTTCTTAGAAGATTTGTTTTGCTGCAGTATCTCTAAAATTAGTTCTAATTTATCGCAAGTAGGGTCTTTCAGCAGTTTCTGGAAAACAAAGACGCAATCCCTATCGCTCAAGATTTTACTCTGGCTCTCATCAGACATTAAGGCTAAGTTCTGCTCTACATTAAAATAGCATTTATTACATTTATAATCTTCTTTCTTAAGTGGAGCACCATCTCTGCTATGATAGGAACATCCTTCTCCACGCACTGCTTTATATCCTCATAGCAATAAATCTAAATCACTCAAATGAACTACTAAATTGTGGTATGATAGTCGCGCAATACTCGTTTATTTCGTCTTCCTTGACTTAATTTTAAAGATAAGTCTATATAAAAATGACTATGTCTTTTCTCCTTTCCTCATTTCGAGCTTAAGAAGTTTTCTAAGAAAGTACTCGAATTCAAATCCTATGTGCTGCTGTTAACTTTCAAGAGCTGCTTTGATCTTTTCCAAACTTCTCAGCATTATCGTTAGGAAGTTTAGCTCTACGCTGTCTACTTTTTCTTGCTGAAAGAGAACATCTATGTCGTGATTATCGTCTGTTTGCTCTTCCCCTTCTTAGTCAATATTTATGAAACAAGCAACTCGCTTCTTGAATCTTAATGCTAATAATAACATGATAAATAAATGCTTGTGCCTGGATGAATTTTCTTGCTTAATTGAGCTATCAAATTTTTGCAGTCTAGCTAGGGACACCTGTGAGAATTTTAGTTTCCCAAGATTCCAGGACTGTTCATTTAGCTTAATCTCCTCTATTAATTGCGAATTAATTTTAATTCTGACTTCTGAAAGGGGAGTTTTTCTGTGAACTATAAAACAATCAAAGCTTAAATAAACTTTCAAGCAACTCCTTCGAAAATGTGGGGAAGTCTATGTTCAGAAAATATAATAAGAATGTGATATTTACTCTGAATGAAGAACTTCAAGTACTTTATGAGCGTCTTCAGGATATTCTAATAAACATAATAATACTTTTTCGCATTCTTCTTTTCCTGGATCTTTAACCTCTCCTTGAGCTCAAGACTTCTCTCTTAGATGACCCATCGTCTGTTGCTTTCCAAGTAGTGGATCTTCTTTTCTTCTTATTTGAAGTGGGATATGTAGTCGTAGAGTATATCTTTGTCTTTAGGTATCCTTGATGTCTTCATCAGCAATAAAATAAGTGATACGCTTTAGCACAGCTGGGTTGATTACGCTCCTCCTAACTGACTTGAGATCTTTGAGTTGCTTGGTTATTTCATTACGATCATTGATGAAAAACTGTTGCAGGTAGGAGAACAAGCTAGCGTGATCCATTATATGACACACCCTATTCTCATTTTCATGCTCTGGCTTATCATTTTCTATATGAGCTAGTACAAGTTCCTTTCCTGCCATTATTGCAATATCAGGCTCATTCAGCCTAATTGAGAGCTTAATCACACTGTTTACCACTTTAGGCTCGTTCATCTTGTCACTTAGTTAGTCTATCAAGCTGTGACTTTCCCTCACCAGTTCTCCTAGTGTCTTCTCTTAAAAAAATACTTAAAATCTTGCTGATTCGTATCGTGAGTTTACTTTAGATT
The DNA here is from genome assembly GCA_027382625.1 of Tetmemena sp. SeJ-2015. NCBI lineage: Eukaryota > Ciliophora > Spirotrichea > Sporadotrichida > Oxytrichidae > Tetmemena > Tetmemena sp. SeJ-2015. The sequence continues at coordinate 42,796 of JAJKFJ010020838.1, forward strand.
TTGAAACTCCCCTAACTTCCTCATGAACTCTCCTCCCTTTTCAAGAATCAGCCTTATGCAATCAATAGACATATACAATAATCATCCGGCTTCTTGTCAAGATGAACAAGAAGAAAAAGGGCAAGCAGATTACTAGGATCATCTCTGTTGTAGAAGCCATGCTTGATGATGTTAAATAGATTCTTCTTATTGTAAAAACTCTTCTAATCTGCAAACTGCTTCTTCTAGTTAAAAATAATGAAAGTTGTTGATGGCAATCATGCGTTCTGATAGTTCTTTGGAGGTGTAGTTTCGTGACAACTTCTGCTCCTTGTGGTAATGAATCTCCTCTGGCAAGTGGTCGTACTAGTATTGGTTTTATATAGGAGCAACCATTTAAAGCATTATTGTAAAATTGCTGAGTTGGTGTTGAATCCGAAATTAGATTTGAGAGGAGAAGTTTCACTAGACGCTAATCCCTTAAAATTCAAGGACTTAGCTGTGTCGTTAAAGTTGATAGTGTTTTCTTGTTACCCATTCAAAATATATATTCCTTTGCTAAGCAGTTGTTGAGTCGGTAGTCTCCTTGTTTTAGCATCTCTTCATGAACTCCATAGCCATAATAAATATAGATAGGAATTTAATAGTTTAGAGGTGGTCGTAGAAAGTCAAATAAACAGACAAGAAGTTGAGAAAGTCTTACTCCTATTTATTATTCCTCTTTAATTTAATTTTAAATGTACCAAGAAGATGAAGCAGGCATGGAAGAGTATTCGATTTTTAGCTCCTTCCTTTCACGATCATAATTTGGAGGTCACTACAAACACCCTGGCGATTTCTTGAAGTAAAAAGGATATTCTGTGCGAGGCAGGACGCCATTCTAATCACTAGCCGATGACCTTGAGTTCTTTACAGATGAGGGGGAGTTCGATCATATAAGTGAGGAAACATTGTCAAAGTGGTACGTCGCTTTTAAGATGGTAAAGGTTAGGCCACTAATCTACAGGGCGTTTGCTGCTGCTTTTTACATTGACGAGCTTGCCTACGATCTCAACTGCTACATTCTACACATGGCGACAACAAAATGCTAGAGGAGGAAAGGATACGCCAAGGCTTTCTTGGCTGATATAGAAGAATACCTGAAACAGTAGGAGGTGGAGAATCACAGAAGTGTAGCCATAGTGTGTGGAGCAAGGGCTGACTCTCCCAGTGTAGAGTTTTTAAAGTCAATGGGATTTGGTTCCAAGCTTCTACCAAGATATCGCTGTATTGACTGGCATGGAAAGCAAGTTCTTTGCAAATACGTGGGTGGAAGATATATCGACGAATTGCGTTTTTGTACCACCCCAAATCGCACCATCACCACCCCAAATCGCACCATCACCCCAAATCGCACCAAAAAATAGAAAAGCTTTGCCTCGATCAAACCCATCTAGATTCATACTAAGACAAGCTGTGAAGTCATGACCCTCAGCAGAAAAGGCAAGGCAACATAGAAGGTCGTAGAATCTAATGGAGGTCAGGAAAATGATGAGAGTTCCTTAAGTGAAGAGTCTAGGGATTCAGAAGAGTTGGAAGAGGAGTTAGGGAGAGGAGATAAAAAGTCAAGAAGTACAAGTTGTTTCAAGAATGCAAGGAAACTTAGATCGAGCCACAAGACTAAGTCGAAGGAGCCAAGAAAGGGATCGGCAAGGGGAGAAATAAGAAATAGAGATGTCCAGGACAATCGGAGCCAGGAGGAGTCAAATGAGCCAAAGGAATGCTTCGTGAGCAAGTGTGGTTCTTTCCATAAGCATTGTCGCTTCGAGGGCTGCAGCACACTGAAGGTGATTCCAGGAAACCATTGGTATAAGCATGTTAAGGAGCATTTAAAATCTGGGGCAGCAAGAGCAGATATTCCGTTTGAGAGATGCAGTGGAGTTGATTGCCCTCTCTGTTCCGAGTGTAAGTGGAATTCTCTTCAATCATAACTTTTGTCTATACTCAACATGGAAGATTGAATTCTTTGGGGTGGTGATGGTGCGATTTGGGGTGGTGATGGTGCGATTCTGGGTGGTGATGGTGCGATTTGGGGTGGTTATTCTATGAAGCCTACTACATTCATTCACTTCCAATTCAATTCAGAGCTAGTATCTCTACTTCTTCTTTCAAGGATTTGTCTTATTCTAATATAGGGAAGGAGCTCAAGGTGAGCAGACATGGGAAGCACAAGCTAATAAAATGTGATTTCTGCCTTAAGGTCAAAACATCGGAGAGCTTCGAAGCAATTTCGACTCGACAAGTATGTAAGGCATGCTAAAAGTGGGAGAGCGAAAAAGGAAAGCCGAAGGCTAAGAGACCCAGACTCACAAAGTGAGACCTCAATCAAATAGCTGAAACCCTAATTTGAAGAAAGAGATGAAAGACTAAGGCGAAGTAAATCTCTCAGAAGACACTCAGCCAATCATGTATAATAATATCTGCAAATACTAATAAGTAATTTATAAGTCAGGGATGGTGTCTCTAACGATTATCTGTATTTCTAATTAAAGCAACATCAACTTCTTGTCTGTTTATTTGACTTTCTACGACCACCTCTAAACTATTAAATTCCTATCTATAACTTAGTGAGTGACTGATATAATTTACTGGATTCTCTTTTCCATTTGAAACTTTTCTTCACTCTACTTTTTGAGGTGCTTGTCTCTGATCCTTTAACTGAACATCATTGAAGTAGTTATAAATAAAAAAGCAGCCTGTGCCAATCAAAGTATCAAATACTCTAAATTTATCTTATATTTAAAGTATTGTGAATACTTGGGTCTTATTCTTTTCATTCTTGAATTTCTCATTAACATCAGCCTGATTTTCGTCCAAGTGGAGCAGCATAACTAATCTTTTCACAAAATCGAAGAGATAGTCCTTCTTGATTGCGTATCCACAGCGATAGTAAGATTCCTCATAGAACTTTTCCTGAGCGAACTCCTCGGGATCAATAGACATGGTGTTTTGGCCAACTACCGGTACTTCTCTGGCTGGATACTGCTTAATTAAATTGAAAGTAATTAATTATAGCTCAAGAAGCTTCCTATAGTAAAATTTTATAAATTATGATTGGTCTTACTTAGGCAACTCAAACTCATTTTTCTTAAAGAACTCTTCAAACACAAGCATGTTCTTAATTTGGTAGTCAAATGCTCTCAGAAACTCATACTTCCTGCACTCGTCGAAGGCTTGTTTGAAGTTTTGCTTCTTGATCAGCATTAAGAAATCCTGGTACTGCTGCTCAAAACTATAAGCCTTGTTAATTCAAAGGGAGATGTTACATTTTACGCCTAATGTAGAAATAGAAAGTGAGTCCGTGCTCTTTCCGCTTTTGGTTCTTTAGAGACACGTACTTTTTCTTTATCCCAATTATAATAAGGTTAAGCATATGATGATTATAATTGTTTCTGCCTCTTGGATGAGTTGTCTGTTCTGAGGTATGTGCTAGTTCTTAACTATGTCCCTAACCACTTGTCTATACTTCTCCAAATGCATTTGAAGTTTCCTGCCCACATTTACCATTAATACTCATTAAGCTTAAAGCGAAATGAACTTAGCTAATTGGCTCTAAGCTTTCTCTTGTCTGCTATCTTCTGGATCATTTGCTTCATAAGTTTCTACTCGTTTTTAAACTTGGTGGCTTCCGCTTCCTGTTGTTTATCATACTGCTGTTGCAACAACTCAAGGTTGTCCCTATCTCGTTTCTTGATGAGGGTGTCACCCATACTCTTCTTCCTGTTCTTGTTAGAGTCTTCCTTAATCAAACTCATCTTCTAAGTTTAAACACGCAAACATGATTTAAGTATCCTCGTTGTCATGGGTAGACGGCTTGTGAGTGCCCCTCCTGTTCTTGGGTGTTCTTTTCTCGATCACACTTCCTTCTCTGCTGCTTGCTTCTTGTTCTATCTTTGACAGCTAAGTCCCATCCGAACTTACTAACAAAAACTAAACTTTCAGCAAAACCCGACGTATGCTTAGTGACCTATTTTTTAAATTGAGACTTCTATGGATGAAGTGTATTTTATGCTATGCCAACAGATACATGAGCATCTTCCTAAAAACTGATTTGCTTTTTCTTCATGCTCACTGGACTCATAGTTGGCAGACTACCGTAATAAAAGAAACAAAATCATCTGAGCTTTTGATGTTTGAAAATTAAGAAGACTTCTTTGAAAAGCCAATATCTGATGCAGAGGAAATGACTAAGCCTTTCTGATGAGGTTTGGGACTGGCTTCTGTATTTTTGAGGATTGACTTTGCAGGTTAGAGATTGTGTGAATCTATTTGCTTTTTAATACCCTGGTTTATGACGTTAAGGAATCGAGATGGCTGCTCATCTTACTTATCTTTCGTCTTTGGTTAATGATTAGTAGGCTCATGAGTCTTGAGTTCTTCTTCCTCCACTTAATTCATCTTTTGTGGGCTGTACTGGCTTTCATGTTGCCTGATGAGTGCTTTTAATTTCTCAACATTCACTCTCTCCTCTGAAGAATCTTGACTCTCCTCCTCTGAGGAATCGTCATCAGAAGAAAAACTAAATAGTTTAGAAGAGTTTGTGCCTGCTCTACCCTCAGTCTTCACCTTATTCTTATCATTCTAGTAAAACAAGGCAGATGAAACAAAAGAAATCATTAATTTAAACTCCAAAGGATTGAGTTGTTGAGGAGGTTTAAAAATCTGCAACGTTCAAAGAGTTTATTGTTTTGCTATTATTCTAGGTCATTTATGAAATTTTCGCTCTCTAGAATTATAGAATAATATTTTAAAAGCATTTTTTCGAAGTTCATTTTCCTTAAAATATTTTAACTCAACTTTAGCTTTTTCAAATTAGAGAGACTTTGATTAAATTCAGATGCACGATCTATCTAACTTAGATTAAGATTATATGTCTGTAATTTATCACATATCAGCTTAGTGAAGTTAAAACTATGAAAATCAAACTGAGTTAATTTTGCTTTGGTCTCTGCGCTTTATGATCCTCTGGAAGTCGATTGAGTCCTTCCAGAACACGATTATTACGATGAACTATATTCAAATTAATCACTCACTCATAATAGAGGGTGGAATCTTACTCTAAAGAAAAATGATAGCACCGACATAGTCAGAGAAAACTTCCTCAAAGACTTTTCTATTCCTCCGTCCTCCACTGTTTCGTTTGCTCCATAGGCACCACTAACCACCAGAAGCCAAAATACATCGTACAAGAAGGAAGCGAAAAGGGCGTAGACTAAGTTTTTGAAAGTGCTCTTCTTTATTCTTTCAGTATCCAGGATCATATATACTCCCATAAGACACACAGTCAACTATATTAAGTTAGGATTAGCAGAAATTTTACGTTAAAGAAGTCTGGACGGAAGAACATGGAAAAGATGGTCAACACACAGTATATAGCGAGGACAACTTCAGTAAGAGCAAACCAAGGTACATTATCATAGCCTATCTTCTTGGCTAATCCATGTGCTAGCACATCAACTCTCTTCGATAGTTTCTTCTCTTCAACTTGAATCCTGGCATTGGTATCTCCATCTCTTGCTTGTAGCTCTAGTTTATCTTGCTCGACATCTGAATCTAACTCTAATTCGTCTCCTTCTAAGATAGCTTTGAAAGGAGACCTATATTGCTTGAGATGCTCTTAGATATTGGCTTTTTGAATATTTTCCTCTTCCAGAGTTTCTTCCACTCTTTTTAGCGCTTGCTCGAAATATTTCTCTCTGCAGTAAATCCATTACAGAACCACATGAATCGCTCCTGCACCTATCTAGCTCTCTCTCATGTTGGGTTATTCAGGTGCTTAGTATTCTAAGTCAAACCATTCATCATGCTTCAACTAGTCTTTTAAAAAGGTTAAGCGAATTTCTGCTTTTCCAAGAGTCTCATTAGTTCCATACATGTCCTTAAAAATCTAGATTTATAATACTTATTCACGATAAGCACCTAGAGATCCTCTTAGCCAGTTTGTATTTCAAAAGTGAACCTCTCATCCCAAACTGGATTAGAAGGGTTTTTAAAGACTGACTGGTCTTGTTTCAATTTTCTAGTTTTCGATTGCCAATATAACATATGGCTCAGCCTGGCTTCCGTCTATAATAAGTTATAATAGTTGAAGTTTTACCACTAGTCTCTGGTTGTCTGAGGTCTTCACACTAAACTACATGGACGGTGAGTATGCTATTCTCCATTACTCCATACCTGTTTAGCTTCTCTGATTACTATAGATAATAAAGACATAAGCTCGAGCAAAGAAAAATGTCACAAATATATGCTCAAGTGATTACTAACCTTTGCATCAAGGAGTCTAGCTTTGAACTCATCAACTTGTCTTTTCCTTTCTGCAAGTGCTTTGATGATCTCATTTAGTCTCTCTTTGAGTTTCATCTCTCCATCCACATAACAGCTGATGAATTCATCAAGTCCAATAGATCCATCTCGGTTCTTATCCATCTTTTAAAACAGAATCTTCGCTATGTTCCTATCGAATGGCTTCCCTCCGCACTATAATCATCATTGTAAAGCAAAATTTAGAGAGCAACGACCTTAAGAAGATAGAATCCTAAGACATTAAGGCTTATTTTGTAGAGCAAAGTTATTAAAAGCTATGAAGAAAACTGTAAAAGAAGTGAGAGGGCTTTACCTTTAAGTCGAGAAACTGAAGTAGTTCCTTCTCGGAGAGCTAGTTGTCTTTATTAAGATCAGCCTTGATGGAACTCTTCTACAAGGAGGGTCTTTTTTTATTCCATCTCCTGCTTCCAGTATGCATCGGAGGGTCTATATTCGTAAGACAAGTCTCCATTATCGCTTTGAGGCGCTCCTTCAAAGTTAACAAAAAATCTATTTTTTGACGCTAAAAGTTTTGCTGTTGCTAATTTAATCGATAAGTCATCTTAAATTTAAATTATTTATTTGAATAGGCTCCAACAAATATTATAAACTCTCATGCTCAATAATTAATCATTAACTATTTATGCATGAATAAGGAGTTTTTTATCCTTTAAGTAAACTTGTATATTAAGACAATTCAGGTGGATCAAATCCTCTGAGTGACTCCTGCTCCCTTGGGATTCCAGTCCTTCCAGTCCTCCATGCGAGCTGTCTTCTGTCTTTCTCTCTCAAGGACTTCCTCACTGTCAGGATTTTCCTCCTCTTGCTGCCTCTTCATTTCCTCATCTCTTGACTATCTCTCCAAAGCGTCTGCCAGCTCCATATCAGCCAATTCCTCGATAGACATAGTGGGTAGGATATGTCCTGGTTTGAAAACTTGATTCTTATACTACTCTCTTATATTCATGCGCTGCTCAACTATGTCTTGCTGCACATAGATCTTCTGGAACTGGTCTGGGTTTGACAAGTCAGCTGAGATAGACCCGTCTGGGCGCTGGCTGAGCAAATATGGAGCATCATCTTTTTTCTAAATAGCGTTTAATTTAAAATTGAATGCTTACGGGAATATGCACCACCGTCATGGGCTTGTAAACGTAGCCAGTCTTGTCAGCAGGTAATGGCTAGCCATGTGAGTCTTCTCTAGGGATAGTCTTCTGATACTCAAGTAGCTTGACCTCTTAGTTAACGATTGAAAGCTGCTCCAAGGATCTAAATACTGAGTACTGCAGCATGCCCATATAGAATTCCCTCTTCATATCCTCATCCTTATAATCTCTGAGCAAGTCCAATTGCATTTCAATTTCTCTCTTTCTCCTTGCCTATGCGATCTTAGTGTTTCTGTTTGCAAAGTGGTCGAAGTTAGCAGGGCCATAGGTCTATGGTCCTCCCCTTAGTGAAACTTGGTCCTGAGCTTCCTCTCCTCCTTCGGCATCCTTGATGATTTGCTTGAATTGGTCCTTTTGTTCCTTCTCTAGAAGCCCATAGTGGTTCATGAGTTTCAAGTACTCTAGGTAGAAAGTCTAAGAAAGCTTGACTCTCTGGAATCTGTTGTCCATGATTCTGTTAAGAACATCTGCTTCGTAGTAGGGAGTCAACAACAGTCTATAGGAATAGTAATTATCAGGCAAGATGATTATGCTGAATGCAGTTTGCTTTTTCCGCCGAACTGTAAGCTTGACTTACCTTAGGTTGTCAGTCTCAATTTCCTTAAGCTCTTCATTGCTTGAAAAGACGTGCTCGCTCTAGATGCGGACGACGAGCTTCCTCAAATCTTCAAGGGTTTTGATGTAAGCCTCGTCACTGCAGTTGATGTAGTTGTTGTAGCCTAGGCACTGTTTCTCAAGTTCGTGGAACTGCTCTACTATCGTGAGTGAGTTGTTTTCCATTGCTTAGTTTCTATTTAAAATTGATTCCATTTCTATTAAGTCTAAGCATATTTAGCCATTTGTTCAAATGAGTGAGAAAGAGTTTAACCATCAATAAATTAACAAAGTAAAACATAGTTCACTGCTGGCCATTGTTTGGTCCTTGATTGGGTGGGTTGGCTCCTCCTCCGAACCCAAACATGTTTCCGAACATGTTCATCAAGTTAGCACCGATGAAAAATAATAAAATATTTTAGTTCTTGATGCCTGGTCCTCCATTGACTCCATTTTAGTCATCTCCATCTTCGTCTCCAATATAGATGTCTTCGTTCTCACCTATCTACTGCAGAATTGCTTCTTGCATAGCCAGCAACTCGTCCTCGCTCATGTTTTGCATGTCATTGTCAGCGATTAGGGGCATCTGCTGCTGCACTCTCATACCTGGCACTGGTGGTTGGTTATAACAATTGAAAGAAATATTGGGGATATACAGAGTGATATTAATGATAAGCTAGTTGATCATCTGTTGCAGTTGGTGAGCAGCCATCCCTGCCTCAGCTTGCACTTGTTCATTATGGTGGTGATGGTCATTTCCTTAGGGGCCTGCACCACCCATCAGCAATTCGTTTGGATTGATAAATAATTGATGGTAGTGAGGTCGTCAGTGAAGTCTGCCTGCTTGAGGGAGCGGTACCTGCTCAGAGCGAAGGGAGACTGAACTAAAGAGGTAAACTTAGCCACTACTAAGTCCCTTTCTAGACTTCCTTCGTCTATCTTGTTCAGAACAAACCCAATTACTTCTTTAAGCCACCTATTCACAATCATCATTGATATATTTTAGCTTACAAAAGAACTTAGTCAGATGAGAAAAGAGTTGCTGATCTAGATACAAATATTGAGAATATCAAAATAGATCAATCATCTAATAGTAATTAATGAGAGAAAATAACAATTTAATAAAGTCATTAATTACCTTTGTCAGTGCAACAACGCACAGAGTTTTCATAAATACCTTATTTCTAATTTCATACTTGGGTGCAACTACCTGACTTATCCATTCATTCAAGTCTAGGTAGTTGATTGCTTGATAACTGCTAATATATATTGAGGTTTTCGCCATAGCTTTCCATAGCCCCAATTCAATTAAATGATTTTAATAAATATTTTATCTTAAGTATTGTTTTTTGTTTACTAACAATGAAATGTATAAATGAATGTTTTGGCAAAGAGGAAGTTACCTCATTTAGGTGAGGAGAAGTGCATTTCCACTTTAGGATTGATTCATACTGTTAATGATAGATTAGTTTTGAGTGCTCCTCAACTTCCTCACTCCATTTCCATTCTACATAGTTTTCATCTACACTTCAGAATAATAATAATATAAGTCAGAGTCCTGTTGAGTGGGATTCATTTAAAGACGGCTGTTACTGCTTTTAGTGTTAATATCATGTGCGAGATTCATCCTAAAGACACTTTCTTGACTTATCTTGGAGAGTGCTTTTCTAATCTTCTAAGCAGATTCAACACTCTGTAAGGAAGGCGTACCTTTCATTACACCGCTTTGATTGGAGGTACTGAAATTGTAGTTTTGATTACTCATCAGCTCGTTTTAGTTCCTTGACCCAAAGCCCTTGATAGGCTGAGGAGAGTGAACTCTAAACTCACTCACCATACTCTTCTATTGCTGCAGCTAGTTCATCTAGTAAATCTGATCTTCTGTTAGAATGGGAGTCATTGAACTCTTAACTCTCATTGGCATGTTTTGTTGCTACATTGGCTCATTTTATAGGTTGAAACTCATATTCATGCTCTTTATTTTAGCCTGGATGTTTTAGATTTACTCATAGGCTACAGATGAGCTCTGCATTTCGTTAGCTGACTATTATGATAAACTAAGAGACATAAAAGTTATTGAAACTCTAGAATTGCTTCATTGTTTACTAAGTTAATAGAATGGCCTCCAGAGTAAGCTCTAGATTCTTGAGTGCTAGAGTTGATAGTCGAAATATTTATTACATATGTGAAATATTTCTCTACTCCATCAAGTTGGAAAAGTCATGGTTGATCTTTTTCTTGACTGAGCTGTTTTGAGTTATTTGATGAGTAGAGCTGTTGTTTCTCTGTATAACTTTTCTATGACTCTGCCCGCCTATAGGGCTTGAGCAGCTTGTGGACTGTTAATTTCTAAAACAAGAATAATTTCTACTACTATGTCGCTGCTAAAGTATAGGAATCTAATCTTGACTTTCGCTTGCTTTGTTATGAAAGTGTTGACTCTGCTCATTCTTCCTTTGACTGAATGAAGCTGTTCCATTTTGGACCCTCTCCTCTTGCCTTTTAATTTACTTGGAGAAATCCAGCTTGATCCTAATCGCCTCTTCCTCTTGGCTTTATTTCCTGAGTTATTTGACTTGAGATTAATCCTCAGCCTATAACTCTTCATAGTATGGCTCAAAGCACTTAGAGTCATAGCTATCTTAAGTTTCATATCTAAGATTTAACTCCTCTGGGTAGTAAGGCTCTTTGGCTTTAGCTTTTGAGTCTTTGCGAAGAGATGACTAGCTGTTTTCCTTTACTATATTACAATATAAATATTGCTTTGGCTCTATTTCTAGAGAACCAACTCTTCATCTATAAACTCTGATATTAAAGCCTTGCTTTAAATCTTCTACTCTGAGAGCTTGTAGCGAGGCTTATCAGTTTTAGAAATTACTCTATGAGTTGCTTTTCCTTTGTTTATAATTGTAATCTACTGTTATGGCAGTTGATGGGTGAGAATAGTAGACTAGTCTTTTTGAATAGGCTTACTTAAGATGAGAGAAGAGGAGGTGGTCGGTTGAACCTCCATGGTGTAAGGGTAGCACATGGGACTCTAAATCCTTTGGTCAGAGTTCGAATCTCTGTGGAGGTAGGCTTTTTTCTCCTCCTCAATTTATCCTTCATTTTAGTTTTTCTAAAACTAACTTGGCTTTAAGGAGGTTTTAGTAGTTCTTTTAGTAATCAGTTTTTCTTTGAGATGTTGCTTGTCACTGTTAGGAGGAATTAATATAAAATGCTTTAAGAGGCTATGCTATATTCAGATAAGTTTAAGTTTTGGAAGGAGTCATGAAAGAAGACAGAAAAGAAGACTCCGTTGTGGGTGTTAAATCTTCTCTGTCATAATCGTTCTTGCTTTCTTCCACTGTCTTTCCTTCCTTAAATAAAATAATATTTAAAAGTCACAAGTAATTTATAAGCAATAGCAATAGTTTCAAATATTTCCCCTAATTTAGAAGAATCTCTAGCTTTAATTTCCAAAATTATTGAGAATCTAATAAAAATATTTGTGCTTGCCTAAGAATATAATTTGCTCCTTGAGATGTCTGTTTCTTTGATTTACCTTGTTTCTAGAAGCAACAGCTGTGCCCTTCTAATTGAATTTTTAGCCTAAATAGCCATTGTTTAGCAAATATAATATTTGGAAGAGACTCAAGATACTACTCAATTTTTTTGGATTCTAATATCTCTTTTTCAGATTCGTTGCTTTGAGGATCCCTTTTTAACTATTGTACTGACTATTCAGCAAATAGTTGCTTTTTGCTCTTTGGCTGAATAGGAGTTTTAGAATAGTGAGATAAACTAGTAGTTGATCCGGGGTTGCTGTTCTGAACATAGGATATCTTAAAAGTTGAAGTCATCTTTAAACTCTTGGCCACACCCATCTCCTCCTTCAAGTTATTTTAAGAGAATGAAAAATCGAATCCTTGACAATTATTTAGCAAATAATAATTTACAGACCGTCCACATCTTAATGCTGCTGGATATCTTTGGCATTAGAGTATTATAATACCTTTAGATTTTGATACGCCTCAGAGGGAGATTCTTTTTGTATAAACTGCTTTTATTGAGTTCTGTTCATCTTTGCATTATTCACGTTTTGCGTATCTTAGCGCTTCTGAGAGCTTGGATCTTATTTCACGTCATCGTTGTCCCCATCTTATTTACCAAAGGTTTACTATCTCTGAGTAGGAACATTCTGAACTGTAGAATTTACTCTCTCTTTTATTATTGACCAGCTTGGATATTATAGAGTTGCTGATAGTTAACTTGATATTGAATTTAACTAGTGGGAAGCAGAGGAGGAAGAGAAGATTTCCTTGTTGAAAAAACATTATCATGAGTCTGTTTAGCCTTTTAGCTGTCCAACTTATTAGCGTCTCTAGATTTCTCTAGGCTTCTGCATGTCCCAATAACTTACTCCTCCTTTAGAGTTGAGATTGAGCCTGCTTGTTGAAAGGAAATGTTTTTATAAGTTCTCATTTCACTCATGATTTTGATAGGAGTTTAGCCACGTTAAGTCTTGGCAGGTTGCTAGAAACCTTTAGTGGTCTGAATTTGGATACTTCTATTAACCTAGTTGTCTATTACTTTAGATAAACGAAACAGTGATTTTCCTCCTTTCTGTTGATATCGCATTCTTTGGCTAGACTTATAAAAATATATCAATAAATTACTCCATTAACCCCTTAAATTAGGATAGAAAGTAAAACATTGCTCAATCTTTTATGTACATCACTTTTCCCTGAATATATATATATAACTTAAGACTTAGCAGTAACAAGTATTATACAAGTTTTATATTATAATTTAAAAAGCAGGAATTTAATTTTGTAAACTCAGGATTATATCATCTTTGTGAGTTATCATAAAAAAGTGAGCAAATGGAGATGCAACTAAATAAATAGGTTACTTATTTTATTTTAATTGTCTCTTTCCTAAACTATAACTGGAAGATTTTTTTGTTTAAGATAACTGTCTATTATATGATTTTCTATAGATTTCTAATATGTTTAATGGATATCAATATTAGTTTACCAACAGAGGATGCAAAATTAAATGATTTGAGAGTTCATCATTCGTTAGAAATAAGATGACAGGATTAGATCACTAATTTACCATTATTATTTTTAATGGGGTTTATTGTGTCTTGGCGCAATATTTTCAGAGGGGAGTTAAATATCTGTGATGTTAAGCTCTTTACTATTTCTTTGCTTTCCGTTATATCTATTGTTCGTATTTACTATCATACTCTCAAGATATAATTAAAATGTAAAATGCTAATATAAATATAAGCTATTATAAACTTCAGATGCAGTTTAAAATATTCCATCTAAATGTTTTGAATTAATAAAAATCCACAGCAAAAAAGCAATTCGAAATCACACATTTTCGAATGGTCATATTCAACTAAATAAACCAAAACATAAAATAATTTCTTATTGTATCTTTCTTATAAAATTATTACTTTAGGTTTGAAACATTTATTCCAAATTAATAAATCAAGTCCTTTAAAAATAATTTACCTATACTCTGATTCGGAATTAATAAAACCCAAATCAAAATGATTGCTATTTACTACTGATCTGACTTGAGAGCTTGAATCATTTGAGATAACTGTCTATCCTTTGGTTAATATGCTCATAATCTTAGTGTGAGGGTCATCTATAGCATCTATGGTAGACTTCCTCTTTTGGTTGACATCTAGGACAGGCGGTGACATCGAATTCTGAGATACTGGTGAATTAATGAAATTCGAGAATGCGAATGGTTATGACATAATAGTGCCCATCGTTCCCTGATTAAGATATTTTTAGCTGGGGGACATCTTCAACCGTAGATTAGTCAGATCAATATTTGTGGCTGGCAGCTCCTTTTAAGGTTGAGGAACAAGCTGGAATTGAACAGCCTCCTATGATTCATGAATCAGTGTCTTGTTCGGGTTTAGAGCCAGAAACTTCTAGCGAGGACTGATAGATTAGTTTCTATAAGACAGAACAAGTGGTTTTAAGAAAAATAATAAGCATATTTTAAATGTAAAGTTCTTAAGAGAAAGGTTCATGATTATTTAAGTCTTGAATTCTGGGCTGAACTGAATATTTTCTGTCAATGAAGGATCTAGATTTATCTTAACATGGAAGATTCTATAAGAAAGTATTTACAAACAAATAATCTTTAAAAATGCTTCGAACCTATTGAAACCTTAGAGAACTTCATATTTAATTTTTACTAATTCTACTTCAGCTCGGACTTTTATCATTTGCCAAAATTTAATTTATCTAATATAATCAACTGCATATTTGTATATTTTAAAACTAGGATTTGATGTTTAATATTATTAAAAAAGAAATATATCTTTATTTTAAAGAGTTTTCTTAAATAAATATTAAATAGAGAGGATGAATAATGAAAAATTATTTGCAAGGCATAAAATATCCCTCGAACAATTGTATCAACTTACTTTAATTTAGTTAATGACTAAATAATAAAAAAATTTAAATTTATTAATTAATAAATACACTTTCTTTTAAAATTTACTTCTTGATCTTTATTAATACGAGGTGGATCCATCTCGTCGAATATAGCCAAGCGAGGATTGGATTTTTTCTTTAAAATAACTGGTCTCAGTCTAGGATTTACGCGCTCTCCCTCTCTCGCAGATTTGATTTGAAATCCTTGAGCTCCTGCAAGACTGTTGCTATCTTGGTTTATAAAATCTCCCGCGAACACTTGAGGATCACTCTTCATAATCCGAAAGTTACGAAACAAGAAATATATATTTATTTGCGTAGTTTATTAGCGAAAGGATCTTTGATATTTAATTTTTATTACTAAACGCTTAATTACCCATTTAGAATGATTACCTGCATTGCTATTCAATTTACTAACTTCAACTTTAGCTTTGGAGGAATCTAAGCCAATAGTGTTTAAGGCATTTAATGTGCTGACGAAGAGGGTTCAAGCTTTTCTGAACTATCCATTAATTTTAAGATTGTTTAATTATTTCCATCACTCCTCTCCTTCGTCTCAATATGTAGAGTAAATTGAATGAATAAGAAAATGAAATCATCATTCTGTTTCATTTCATTTAGATAAATTAATTAAGGATGCTCTATTTGATCTTTGTCTCATTGTGCAACTTCTCTCCTCATAGATCTTCTGGAGGGTATATGGGGTGTTCAATAGCATGTTTTGGCCAAAATCTCATAGAATCGTCCATTACTTCAGGTGGATAAGAACATCCCAGGAAATATGCACTCTTAAACACATTCATCAATACTATAGCTCTCTCTTCACTCTCCCCGTTCTTTACAGCCTCAGTATAAACATGTAGCTTCATTTAAAATTGCTTCTCAGTCTCTTGCTGCTCTTTTTAAGGTATATTAGAAGCCACTGCAGTTGTAGTTGTTGCTTTCTATTCCTCAGACATTTTAGGATTTAATAAATAGTATATTATAAGTTGATATATTAAGTTAGCTTGAACAATAATCTTTAAGAAATTAATTAAACAAGATAATCAGCTCTTTAGGTGAAAGTAGTTCAGCTGAAAGCTTTCTCTGGGATCCAAACTACTAAATTCTAGCAGGCACTGATTAGCATGAAGTAGACATGCGAGAATTTGACACAAGCTACTGTGCTAGGATGGAATTCCATGAGTTGGGTCTCTTTGCCATTTTCTATATTCCAGAAGATAATCTTCTTGTTGTCAGAGCCACTCACCACAAAGCGGGAGTCAGGGGTGAATCCTGCCTCCAATGGCGTGCCAGTCTCATTGATGTTAGCGGAGAATTTATGCATCTATATTAAATTTAGAGGGAGAACTTTTCAAAGTGAATGAATGAAATTTAAATCTTGAAATTCGCCTTACCAGTTTACCATCAAAGGCATCGATCAAGCAGATTGTGTTTTCTGAAGTTCCAAGGAGAATGAATTAACCATTTGAGCTGAACTTTAGGAACTTTACTTCGGGCAAATCATCAAAGTTGAAAATGCTGAAAGGTTTCTAAAGACGAATTATTAGAGATAAAGAACGAACAAAAAATCAATGGTAAGGTTTAGGATGCACTTACATTTTCATAGCTGCCAGCATTAAACAAGTGGATTTGCTACATTTGGCCGCTCTCACTCGTCCTCTCTTCTTTTGAGAATAGACAGGCAAGAACATTTCCTGAGTTGTCGAAGCAAGCTGCTTTACTCTTGTTTACTCTGAGAATGCACTGCTTTTTCTCGTATTCCCAAACTCTGGTGGTGTTGTCCTTAGCGCATGAGACAAAAGTAGAGTTAAGAGGATTGACGTCGAGATGAGTGATAGTGTCAGTGTGACCGATGAAAGAGCAGAGGATATTGTTGTCGTGGAGAGACCAGTACATAATGCGGTAGTTGTTGTCTCTTTTGGAGGCGCATAAAATGCACTTGTTATGGTGAGTGAATCTTACCAAATCCACACCGTATCTCTTAGAGTAGTAGGTGTTCACTTTGCTAATCAAAAAGTAAGTTTAAGAAGATAGGAGCTTAAGATCTAAAGTAGTTTGAAATTAAGCTAAGATGAAGCTAGAATCCTTGAATACTTACTCTCCCCTCTCTAGATCATACAACGATACTGAGTTGTCTTCACACCCTGCAACAAGGTACTTTCCGTCATGAGATAAACTTAAAAATCTTAACTTATTTATAAATTTCCTACTACTAATATTTATAACCTTTTATAATTTTGCTTAAATTTCTTTTATTAATATAATTTAAATGATTTGCTATACGTTGATGGTTTATGTCGATAGAGTTGACCTCTTTTTGCTAAATTGCATGAATTAGTTTTGAATATTTTTACAAAATTTTTGAAGATGAGGGCAGGCTTGAGCGACTCAATTAATTGCTCAGTAATAGGGACTGGAGTAGATGAGTCCATTGATTAGAGTTGTAAAATTATATATTAATTTATTTAATGAAAATTTAATTTCACACTGATTTTATTGTTTAGCTTTGGGGTTAATATCTTCCATAAAATATATTGATTAAGGGAAATAATAAACGCGCACTAAAACTTAAAATACATCCAGAAAGGATAGAACAAAGAATAAAATGATTTAGCAGCACTTACTCAGAATGGCAGACAAAATTAATTTAAAATAATTTTTAATAAATAAAAAAAATTATAATTAAATCATATCTTTGTAATTAAGATATAAACCTTTGGTCTATTTCTGAAAAAGAAAAAGAATAGACAGAAAATATGTAAAATAAATATGATATAGCACTCTTTTAAATCATTATGATATTAATTTAATCTTCTTCTATTGGTTTCTTAGTAATCAGTTATAATTCAAGATTTTTTATGAGATAGAGGCAAAAACATTTAGGACACCTCTTCCTCACCAATTTGAAAATTTTAATTTGATGTAAAAAATGGATGCTTGCTGACTAAAACAACGATATCAAATCCATTTAAAAATTTAATATGACACGCACAATATAATGCTCCATAGGGCCTTGTCTAAATTAAGAAAGTGTTTGATTGCGATAATAAAATATTTAGAACTTCCAACCACACTATTGCACACACAAATTTACAATCAATTATTTAAATCAAATGATTTTGACAATAAAAATTAGGAAATAATTGTTCATATGAGTACATGATCTGATCTAAATTCAAGAAAATTATTAAGCTAAACACATTCACTTATAGTATTTGAAAATTCTTGTTAAATTAAAAGTTTATTAAGATGGATTAATAATCATCATAGCACTAGCAACTCTAAAACTCACTCAGGAACTCTCTTAGCCACTATAAAGATGACTTCATTATAACAAAATATGCAATTTTATCTTACTTTTTATCTTCACCTCAATTTAGCAAATAGAAAACGAGGATTATCAAGACATCAATTTTCATCCTGGGTCAATCAAAAAACCTAATTTTAATCTTATTTGATACCTAGAAGTAAAGTGCAAAAGTCTAGGATTAAGCAAACTCTAACAAATAAACCTTACTAAGGTGTAAAGGGCATAGCTCTATAGAATCCTGTGCAGCAATCCACTCTCGGAGTAAAGCAAAATAAAATATTGGAGCGGACTTTGAAAGAAGTTAACCAATAATTTCAAGATAATCTGGAATTGGAGGATGAGAATTTCAGTTTTCCTTGAAATTTATTGCAGCCTTTTCCGTCAGAGGTGATAGTCGATAATAAATATGTCAACATAAGCAGTGAAAAACCATTTATAAGATGTGTTTTGATTGGTATTAAATTGAATTTACTTTCAAGCCAACTTAAGAGTAACTTGAGGCTCAAGGGGATATGTCTATGGAGATGAGCCAAGGCAATTTACTTCCTAAATAGCAATCTAGTTTATATAATGAAATCGCTGTGCCTAAATAAATCAATTTTGACTTTTAATATGACATCAATATAATTATTATTTGAATTGGATTTTCTTTTAATTTAACTACTATCTTAAGTTTAAATTTTAGTTTAGGAGAGCAGTGGGGCTATCTTTAAGAATTCATCACAACACCTTTCCCCCTTAAACGTAACAGATAAATCTAAAATTGATGGTTTTAACTAAGTAAATATCAGAAAGCCAACTCTAATAATTTTAAATGTAAACTCGTGAAGGAATTGATCAGGACTACTCGGGAGTATAGAGAAGGAAGAAAAGTGGAAACGCGCTGATTTCAATTGCTCAGTCATATCGGGAAGGCCCAAAGTCTAAAAGGAGTAACTAAGTTAACGTTTCACTGAGAGATTAATAAGTGGATTTGTTTTATATTTTTTGGATAATACATAATAGAATCAGCACTAATCACTTATGAAATAATAGTTTCTTAATTTTATGAACAGCATTTTTCATGGACCAGATGATTAAGGCCCTTACTACTTTGAGATAAATAAAAATACAGCCTAGTCAATCAGTAAAAGACAAGACAGCTTTGTCTACTCTAATAGATCCTCCTAAGTCATGAATATGCCATTATTTGCGCTAATATTTATTAATTTATGGACTTTGGAAATGATTAGAGAGTAAACTCAAATGTCTTCAAGTAATCTTTAACTTAAAACCTCTCTAATCAATAGAAGTAGCAGAAACAATCCTAAATCAGCAAGACCAGTGGCTATAGCATTCCTATCAATTAGTTAGGAATCTACAAGTAAAGTTCAACTCCAGAGAAGCAAAGCCCAATTATCTTAGAGATTCCAAATGATAGAAGCTCTCTTTTCAAGAAATCACCTTAAAGATAAACTCTTCATTTAATTTAAACTGACCAAGAGGAATCGGATTCCAACAGTTCAAACTCCCAAAAAAATTCTGTTCAGGAAGAAAAAAGAAAATCATTGCAAAGAAGTGGTAGTCAGGCTCAGGAATAAGTTAAAGTTTTAAAGAGCAAAGAGTTCAGGAGCGAAGTTAAATAGAATAAAAGGAGAAGCAATCTTAGCTAGCAAAAAGGTTTCATTTGTTTTTAGGGGAAGATGCTATATATGCATAAGAGACAGTAGTTTAAATAAAAAAGCAAATAGCTCGTAAAAGTAGTGGCTATAAGAACTCAGACATTGAAGTCTCTTCTGTAATCTCAAATTAGGCTCCCACTAAGTTTTATAGTTTAAAGTCTTATCTTTTTTTTTTAAAGTCAAGATTCTTGAATAGCAAAAAGAACTAATCCTAACCTAATAACAATTTTCTGAACGCTTTAAAGGTGAAGATTGATAATTAGATTGATGACCAGCTCTCATCTTAAATGACGCCAGTTAAAGTCACGAAACGTAAATCGAAACTAGAGGGGAGCTCTTCAAAGTGCAAGCAGAGCTTTCAGATTATAGAAAATTAAAATGAAGAAGGAGACTTGATTTCAAACTCTCATTTCTATCTGGTGTATTTTAGATGAGTTATGTATTTTTACTCTCGAAGGAATCTTGACTTGAGTATTCTATATTAATTTAAAAATGAGCCACAAGTATCAAGATGCAGAGGAACTTGACTATAATAATTGGATAAAGATAATATTTATTGATTAAATTGTAGCTGTTCTATAATTCTCCAAAAGCAAAGTTCAACAAAGAAAGAAAGTTAAAGGGAAACAACAAAGAGCAGGCAATTAGTCGATAGTCAAATATTTTCAGCTCAGATAGCAGTCATATCTTATTTTTTAAGATGCAGCTAGATCTAAATTATAGAGGAGCCAAAGTAGAAGCGAAAATCTAAATTCAAAATGAATGTACGCAACCTTGACAAAGGACTTCAGCAAAAGTAATAGCTACGATAAGTTTCAAGAAGTTAACTAAAGTTTATTTTCAATAATTTTAAGCTACACCATAAATAAACTTAATATTAGACTCACAGTAAAAAGAATAAGCTCAGGGTTATAAGAAAAGTGCAGAAATTAAACATGAAAGTACTCTTAATTTCTTAAATAGACTTCTACTTCAATAATCTCTTTACTCTGTTTATTTTTGAATTCAAAGGAAGCAAGTGTCCTGCAAAGATGTGTATGCTAATGGAATTGATGATAACTAGCAGAATTACGATCCTATGTTTTTGAAGAGCAATACTTTTATTTCTCAACTGAAGACCATCAGAGATAGATAAATTCACTTTCATTATTTGAGATGTGACGGGAAGTAGTGATGTAAAAAGGATAAATACCTACTCATAGTCAAATCTACAAGAGCGAATGAATCCCTCAAAGATCCATTTCATTTCAAACGCCAACTTCCCAGAATAGGATTACAATAACTCCCAAAATCAAGAGCAAGCTGATTCCAGGAATGGATTTAACTACCTGAGTATCAACTAAATGATCTTATTTTAAACTAGAAGGAAATGAAGAACGTACAAAAGCTTCCATTTATGAAGATGCTTTCTTAAGTCCCTCGGTTTGAGTCTCATAATAACTTGAACTTGTCATACAACAGCTAAGAACAACTAGTCAAGACTATAAACTCCTAGCAGCCTCATGATAGAAGCAGAGATGACATGGTCAGTAGAGATATAGGAGACGGTAGTGTTAGTGGAGACAAACGCTCAAGGAGGAATTGGAGCAAGCTAAGCAACATTTTCAAAAGCATTATGCTCATCAAGAGAACGGATACCAAGCATCTTGACAATCCAGTAACTTTTATAAATTTGAGTTAAATACTTCTTTAGAATGACATAGTAGAGGAAATATCAAACTTCAAATTGAGAAAGAAGCCCACCGAGCGCATAAGGCCAATTATAGAAGAGACTCCAGATCTAGAAATAGGAGGGATGAGATAAGCGTTCAATCAGTTCAGAGAAGGAATCAAGTTTATTTGCTAATCATTTTTACTAGTTCTTCTAGCACATTGAAAACGGGGCTGATTAAGATATTGAAGAGCTCAAATTGTTTATCAGAAATGACCCTAGAAGATTCTTGAGGGAGATAACAGATCCTGATCACTTGATCAACAAGAGAAGCGAAAACGGGCAAACCCCCCTTTATGTAGCCTCTAAAAATGGGCACCTCAAAGTCATCGAGTTCTTTATTGAATCTTGTTTAGTTATTTAATTTTGAACAAGGAGCTGATCCGCATTTCACTTCTCTTGTCCAAGTCGGTATGAAGAAGATGAAACTAAAGCCCTAAAATTCTGATGGTTCAAGCAATTTGGATGACTATGAACCTATTTATGAAGAGGAGTCTATGCTTGATGTAGCAATCAGATGGTCTCATCTAAAAATAGTAGAGTATCTTCTTAACTCCAATCAGTTTAAATGGAGTAAGAAAGAAATAGCCAGAGCCCTCAAACATTCTAAGTTCAATAGTAAAGTAAAGTAAAGTAAAGTAAAATTTTAGGAATGGAATAAATAATCAATTTCAAATCTCAGCACTTAAAAGTACTAGATAAGAAACCGTACTATCATCCTATGTAACTAAGTTCAATAAATATTTTAGTTTAATTAGAACTAGGTTATTCAGAATATGGTTAAAACCTTTAAGGCCCAAAATTTTGGATGCTGTCCTCTTTGGGTTTGAAGAATCTCAAGTACAAATTTTCATAGTTACCTTATGAATTTATCTCATTTCAAAGTTTTCGATCGATAAGTGTAATAATATAAAGTTATTCTTAATTTCTCTTAATTTTTGAGTAATATTTTCTTAGGTTTATTTATGGAACTCGAGTAAATATGATTTGAATTAAATATAAAATAATGGGAAGTTGTTAATCCAAAAAAAAATTTTTTTTTTTATTTTATAAAGACAGTAAAACCCCTCAATAAACATAAAGCTAGCTAATTGGGAAATCAAAGTCCCAGGAATTACCTTCTTCCAATAATTAAGAAGATGACCTTCCTCAGACAAGCAGAAATAATATAAAGAGTTTAAGATCATAAGGGCAACAAAGAGAAGTCGCTTCAAATCGATAAAGCATTGATGAAAATTCCAAATACATTAAAAATTAGATTGTTTACAGAAATTTTTTGAGGGGCTATTAAATTCAATTTTTAGAGTTTAAAAATTCTGAAAAAAAGTTTCCTATTTTAACTGATTTAAATTTTATACTTAAAGACTGAAGATGAAGATGATAATGTAGCCAGTAATTAGGATGCTAAAACAAAGAATCCTGGTTTATATAATAAAATGATGCTTGGTCTTTAAACTAGCTAACCAAAAGGAGCGAGGAAACTAATTAATAAGAACTCTTTTAACCACGACGATTATCATTATAATGAATTAATTTTTTGAAGATTCTATGAATAGTTCCCTACTAAAAGAGTTTCAAAGCCGGGAGAAGATAAATCTCAAGCCTCCTTAATTATAGATCCTAAAATTAGAGACAAGCAGAATGCTCTGATAGATATTCTTGAGGCAAGCTTTAAAGGAAACATTTAGCTAGTTGGAGGAATAATAGACAGATTTGACATAATAGATGTGAGCAATGTAATAGGAGTGGAGCTGCTTGTTAGATTAGGAAGAGGAAGGAACACCAAACAGTATAGAAATACCTCACTCTGGAATCCGGTGTTATATGCTATCTTATGTATTTAATAAAGATTCAATCGCTGGCAGATAAGAAGAAGTGCTCAAGTATTTGCTTGGGAAACTCACAAGCATTCATAAAGTTAATATTCTCGCAAAGCCATTCTCAACGGAACAGTAAAAGAACCTTGCTTTTGACTATTCTAGAAAAATTAAGCGTGAGTCCTTTGCTTTAAAGTTATCTATATCCAATGAAGATGACAAGGTATTCAAGTTCCTTTGGAACGAAAACAGGCTTTTGTGGAATCTTGGGCATTTCTTTTAATGCTTGAAGAAAATCATGAAGATTGGTTGGGAAATAGGTCTGAAAATACTTATGAATTCAACTACTTCCAAAGTTATTTTCATGTCCATTTCAAGTGTTCCAGACTTTATCGATTGCATTGACTTGATTCGGCAAGAACTTATCATAGCAGAAAATTCAAACCCTAAGATGGTCAAGAAGCTCAAAACCTTCCTTTTTAATAGACCTTACTTTATTTACAGCATCTTTATTTCAAACTAACATGCTTTCATAAAGATTATATCTTTTTGGAAATTGCAGACTTTACCGATAAACCAAACCGTGACTTACTGCAGGCATTTCTTCTTAAGTTATCTTAAGACGATATTCAATTCACTCACGCTCAATTAAAGGAGTTGTTTGATATATTGGACGATACAAGTTGCTTGGAGTAGTTTCGAGATCGCATGCTAATTAAGTTTGAGGATAGAGACTCTGAGATTGAGAGATATCAAAGAGGTTTGGTTCATATATAATTTACTTTTCTGTTATGTTATGTTTGGCCAAAATCTTTGAAAAGGACACGAGCACTGATGATCCTGACCATCTTGGCATCTTAGAAGACCTTGACTTGTTTGCGTTCAACTCAATTGAGGTTAATGGAAAAATGTCTAATGCTATGGTTGAAGCACTTAATCGAGGATTCGATCACATCACAAACTATTGCTTTGACTCAAAGGAGAGCTTTCTAAACCTTCGCTCTATAATTAGAAAGAACAACAAATTTGAGGTCTAGAATGCTTTAATTTAATTAACTTTCATTTTAAAATTAAATGACATAGCCTAGATTCATGTAGAATTTTTCACTGCTCAGTCTTAAAACTTAAGCCTTTTGAAGCACTACTACTTGAACCTAGTTGACTTACTATAGTTAAACAACTTTCTTGAAATTTTCCACTCTTTGGCGAAGACCTAAAATTGCAGCAGCTTCTTTAGCTTTGTCCTGGAGGATGCTAAATTTTTGTCCTTGTTTTTAAGCTCTCTAGAACTTCAGAAATTCCTGTTTGTGTCTGACTGTGTCTCTCTCTTCGAAAGGTATAAACTCACCACCCTCTTCTAAATTATAAAGAGTGATTTATTTGCTGATAATTTTGAGAAAGCAGCCTTATTCGGTGTACTTGAAGCAAGTGAAGGAGGGAAATAAGGGTGATGACTACACCTAGAAAACATTTGCTCATCTGGAGAACTTAGATAAAAAGAGAAACGATACTTAGAACAGGAAAAAGGCTTTTCAAAGCAAGAGTTCAAGAGGAAGTGGCCTTATAGACTTTACAGTGTTTCAGTACAATTCCCCAAACAGGTAGAGACTATCCTTAAAGAATATATCACTCGATATTGAAGCACTAAACTTGAGTGGGATCAACCAATAATAAGCTCAAAATATGGAGGAGAGTGCTCTAGACAGTAGAAGGGCAGTCAAGTAAGAAGGAAAGACTGATTAAGGTATCAGCAAAGCTAATAGAGAAGATACCAGACTACCTCCAATTTTAGAAAGGACAAGTGAAGTTAGAGTAACTGAATTAGTATAGAAGGGTTAGAAAAATTAAAAGAGTGCTGAGTTAGAAGGAGCAAAAAGGAATACTGCTAATATTACTTTTAAATTATTATGAAAAAGCTATTATCACAGAGCCTAAGACCATCTTAAATGAGAATGATACAAAAAATATGTAGAAAAGTATAACTTAAGGACTACTTTCACTTTAATTAATTTAAATAAATTCTTTCTCCAGGTGAAGATAAAAAATTCTAACTAGTAGTTCCTTCTCCCCGCCAATCAAAGATCAAATAAAGTCCAAGAGGTAGTTTAAGATAAGGATTCTAGCATCCTAAGGGCGAAGAACCTATGAAGGCAGTTAGTGGTGGATAATTACTTTCACCCATGAATGAAAAAGAAGCTAAGCCTCTTCGTGATAAGTATATTTCATGTTATCTTTGATGAGATTAGTGACTTGAAAATGGCGAAGGTGAAGAGTGGAGAGCAGCCACCTGATAGATCTTAAATAGGGAATCCTGAGAAGACTGTCGATGATTTTGATGACGATGATGCGGATGCAAGTGATGACGATGATGATCACGACAGATCGATATATTTGTGCTCTGCAATTTTTTATCCAAACAACTGAGTCAAAGATTGCCAAATGTGCTTGAGAAACGTTAGAGCGCTAAGAACCCTCTCTTTGACATTTTGAGCATCAAAGAGTCAGAGTAGAAGAGCTTTGAGCGCCTGCCTGTTGAAATCATTGAGAGCATCCGCTCAAACAACATTTAGAAGCTTAAGTATCTGATAGCCAAATTTTCACTTAAGAATGTGACTTGGATCAAGAATGTTGAGGACGAATTATCTCTGCCTGTTAAAGGATTCCATTTCCCAGAAGACAAAACTTAGCAGGTAAATGAGAGCAAGAGTCAAAGCAAGTTAAATAAGTCAAGCAGAAAGAGCTCTCCTAGCAAAAGAGATAGGGTTTAAGAAACTGGTGCAGATGCCCCTTCATTCGACACTAGATTATGGAACCCAGTCCTCTTTGCTATTTACTATCAACGAACAGAAACTAAAATTTATTTATGAGAAATGGTGAGGCTATTATTGCAGAAGTATGTTACAAATTTTACTCTTGCGATAAGACTCCCCCCTGTTAATGAATTCACAGAGTACATTATCCCTGGCCAAAAGCCTATGTACGAGTAGTGGGGTAAAGGAGGGCGACTAAACTTTCAGTAGGAATCTGACAACTCTTTCTCTGGGTCGCCTTAAAATATCAATAATACTCTCAATAAATCAGTACTCACTATTCCTTACAGTCCATCTGACGCCAGAGTGGAATGCTTTGGTATTTATAAGAATAAGATAAATTAAATCTTCTTCAAGTATTGAGCTTGCTATTAGGAACTAAGATTTAATATATTAATTATTCTTAATGAGTTTTTTATTTCCAGACATTCACCTATTTATGGACAGAGTAGGCAGGGTTATGGGAGGAGAGACACTTTTCTTATGTGCTGGATCGAATCCTTGCAGAGCATTGGGATGTAGGTATCGGGTGTCTCTTTAGATCGAAAACTTCTCATATGATATTTAAAGCTCTAAACCCAGAGGACAAAGACAACTTCCTTTTCTCAAAAGTGGTGGACAAGGTCACTGGATCCGAATACTGGGAGAGAGAAATGTATCTAGAACATTTTTCTTCGCCTGAGTGGGTAGGATCTATTTAACCTATTGAAATATCTGCCAAGCAGACCTAGTTAGTGATAGAGGAGCTCTCATTAGAGCCCTATGGGAGGTATGCATGTCTGAAGTATCCAGATTTATTCGACCAACATACGAGTGGCATAAAGAAGGGAGGGAGTTTGCTTGAGGATGTGCTTCCTAAGGTAAGAGATGAGGATATCTAGGACTTCTTAGTGGCCAGGAAAGAGAATGCAAGGCACCTAAGAATATTCAAATTCGTCACTTCTTGTATTATAAGTGACTTCGTAGAGTAGTATGCTAAGAAGCCAGTTAAGAGCACCACCACTCTTGACAAATTAAGAAAGATTCAGAAGTAAGCTTAGGAATAGGAGGATTCCAAGAGAAAGGGACCTATAGAACCCAAGGACATAGTTTAGCTCATAAAGTTAGGAGATGTAAACAAGTTGAAAGAGTACTTCGAGCTAAGTGACAACAAAGTGTAATTGCATATTCTATTTATGATTAGTGTAATTAGAGCAGCTGAATATGATGCAAGGATATATCGACCCTGACTACCAGAAGATGTACTAGTCTAATGTGAAGTACACTCTCAGCGATGAGACTATCTAAATGCTACTAGCTGACAATAGTACCTATGAGTGGAATTCTCTAATCTTCGCCATATTCTACTAAAAGAAAGACATTGTCCAGTACCTTAAACAATTTTTTGTTTCTATTATAATAATTACCTTTGCGAACAAAGGCAAGTGTATGTAAGGAACTGCTTGACCACTCCATTCATTATTGAAGTGGATGAAGACGCAGAAGAACTTGACGAGCAGCAGTTTATAAAGGAGAAAACTGAGTTATTCTGCTTAGTGATGTGCATCATGCTTCAAAACAAGGACATCTTCCGATACTTGTGGCGTTAGTGCGCCTACCTCTGGAATGAAATCCATTTCGTGACTCTTGCTAACTTCATATTTGAGTCTCAGTGGCTAGAAGGTGTGAAAGTGCTTTTCGCATCTTCCAACTCCCACTAGTTGTTTAATGCTATGAGCATGTACGAGAAGGAAAAGTTCCTTAAGTTCTGCGACAAGTCCATCTCCAAGAACAACCCAGCTGCACTTAAGGATTTCAGATACTCCATGTCCTTCGACCCCTATAATATCTACTAAATATGATGATTTAATATAACTTACTCATATAAATACTTTTAAGAGTTTACTTACCCATGGTGATAAGCAGGGAAGACTTACTTGTATGGGACAAGGACGATGATATTTCAAAGGAGTTGTTCATAAAGAATTGCCAGTTGAACTTCGATGAGAGATCATTCGTGATGTTGAGTAGGCTGAATAGTCACTACGTCTCAGAGTTCATCTCCACCGCTGAGGGAAGTCAAAGTCAGGCTGTGGCTAACTTTGCAAGGAAACTAGCTAGGTACACAGGCCTGCAGTATAAGATATACATATTTTAATTTTTAGTAATTAGGAAATGAGAGAGCTAGTGCCAGTTTGAGAAATCAATGATAAATACAATTCCAAAAATATATAAAACTTCTGTTGTCTAATTTAATAATTTCTGTTTTTATTCTTCATTCTAATCTGTATGGCCACTATATAATAATTGTTGATTGGACTAAATTTAATTAAGAGTTAAAAGAGAGGTAATTAAAATAAGTGTAGTATGGAAGAACTGGATAATATTATATCCCTATTTGTTAAATTGAAAATAATTGTATAATAGAGAAGATGTCTTTGCGTTAAGTGTACAAGGCTGAGAAGCAGAAGCAGGACTAGATAGACCTGGACGAAATTTAAGAGTTAGAGAGAGAAAGCAAGAAAGTTAAGAAACCTACTTTCACTGCCTTCTAGTAAGAGTTAATGATTGATTTAATTTGCATAGGATGTCTGATGAGGATGAGGAAGATGCTGGAAGTGAAGGTGAGACTAATAACAAGACTCAAGAGAATGAGGAGACTGACAAAAAGAAAAAGAAGAGAAAGAGAAACAAAAAGAAGAAGAGCAAGAACGCGCAACAGAATGAGGAATAGGATCAATAAACAACTGAGCAGACAAAGCCAATCACTACTAAGCAGTAGACCAAGGAGACTGAGCAAAAGACAAATCAGGGAAGCAAAGGAGGATAGAAGAATAAGGAGCAAGACGACATGGCCTACTTAGACTCCATCATCAATCAACAGTAAGAGGAAATCAAGCAACAGTTTGGAGTACCCAACTACAATCAATTGCACACCTTCCTATATTTTTTGCAAGACTCTGTAATAAAGATGGAGCGAAGAAACTTCAGCTATAAGAAGGAGCTCAAATAGCTTTTCACCAAGTCTGCTCAAGCCTATGGAGCTCTTGGAATGGATGAAGAAGTAAAGGAAGAACGTAAAAACAGAGGAACTGGCTTTTTGGAAGAGCAGTATGAGGGAGCAAGCAAAAAGATGAGAAGGCGTATCAGAATGATGGAGAAAGTAATAGAGAAGAACAGAGTAAGCACTACCAAGAAGTACTTGCTAGTGCAACCAGATCCGAAGTGGCCAAAGGTAGAGAAGTTCCTCACTATGGAGCATGTGCGAACGAACAAAGAGACCGGACAGAAAATTTTCTCATTCGTGAAGATGCCTGAATTCAAAGTCATTGATAAAGAGTTCAAGGCAGTTCAAGATACAAATGATATTGGCAACCTCATGCATTTCCTTTAGAGAAATTTCTACCATCATGAGAGTTTAGTTTACTTTGCAGACTTCTTGAGAATTCAAGGAAAGTTCCAAGACTCTTTTCATCTATTGGAAAGATGCCTCTTTGCTTTTGAGAGCGCATTCTCTTTTGAATTCCAGCCAGTCCCTCCTGAAAAGACATAAGGATGAGTTCTTCATTCCTCAGACTAGGCTTGATATGGACCATGAGCCACTTAATAGAGTTTTTGCTGAGTGCTTGGTAAAGTACATCGATATCCTAGGTCGCAAGGGTTGCAGTAAGACTGCGCTCGAATTTTGTAAGTTTCTGCTGAGTCTAGATCCTTTAAACGACCCCTTTGGAGCTCTACTGAGACTAGACTTCTACGCTATTAGAGCCCATGAGTATCAGTACCTGCTTGATTTCTCCTTGAAATACTCTCAAGAGATTTATCCTGAAGAAGGTGCAGCTAGCATCTTAATATTGCCAAACCTCCTAATGACGAATTCTCTTGCTAAATTGTAACTGGAGCACTAACAGTCAGGCACTAAGAGCTTAGACTATAAGACTTCAGATTTGGATTAAACTCTGGACTCTCTGCTTTTGCTGTAAGATTGAGAAACTTAATAGTATTTAATTTTAGAGATGAAAGTTTAGGAAAGATCCTAGAGCTTAAGGCTGAAGCCTTGCTAATGTCCGCCATCCTTCTTTATCCTAAAATGATCTTTCTGCTACTTAAGAAAGTTGCTTAAAAGTAGATGAACATTAACAACAAGAAATCTCACTTCTAAGGCTACCAGGCACAAGCTTGAAAGATAAATTTGATTTAATTAATAGCTTGGAGTGAGATTCTTAAACACAGTCTATTCACTGAGGTTGGGGAAGACTTGGGAGGTCTGCATAACTACACTTGGTTATTATCAGTCGTTGACAAGAGTAAACTCTCAGAAGAAAAGCAAGAGGAACTCATTGAAGAAGTTCTCCAAAAGATCTTCTCAATTCAGTATAGGGAATGAAATAGAGACATATTTTAAGATAATGATGCTGATAAAGTGGTATTTGAGAGTGATAGATTATAATTTGAGAATGCATTTTGCGTTGCCCTTTGTCTTGAAAGGCGTGAGATAATTTAATTAACTTTCTAAATCATAAATGGGCATAGCACTGCGCAATCTGACTTTCCACCTAGGTCGCATCCTACTCTCTGCCTTATTGGTAGCTTTTGCATATTACTTCTGGTAGCAAGGCCATCCAATCTACGACAAGTATCTGCATGCAGTAAGAAAAGTATTCTCCCCTGAGTCCTTCGGCTCTTCGCAAGTTCCCTACATCGGAATGACCTATGAGCAACTATTGATGATAACACTATATTTTTATGATTTATCTAAACTAAACAAGTATCTGATAAAAGGAGAGGCAGGAATGTTCCTGATGAGTGGGGTGCTCATGTTCTTCAACCAGCGCAAGCAGGCTTCATGGCTGCTGATCTTGGCTACTCTTTAAATAGGATAATAACTGATTTTCTAATTCAGTACGATAAGTGCTGTTTTAAGAAATTGATTATTAATTATATTCCTAAAATTTTACTTTACTTTACTTTACTTGGCTACTCTTTTCATTCTACTCACCCAAGGACAACTTCATGATGAAGATTAGTGCGATTGGCAGCAAGGCAAACAACGCAGAACTCACTAGCAGAATGATAAGTTTCTTCAAGCACATTAGTCTTCTGGGAGTGGCACTCATACTCATGGATGCAACCACCTCCTCCTCCACTCAGGATTCTTAAGAAGAGGAAATTGAAGAACCAAGGCCAATCAGGAAACAAAAGAACAAGATGGAGTGAAAGAATTTAACTGCAGCCAATAAATCCCTAATGCAAATCTATATAAGCAAAAATAACTTTAAAACAGTTTGCCATTAGCAAGGAAGAAAAGAAGAAGAAGCATACATCTCTTATCTTTGTTATTTCTTAAAGATTTCTTTCCTCCTATGCTTAAAATTCTAGATAAATAAACCAAAATATAAAAGATGAAGTGGAAAATTTTTTAAATAAGGCTAAAATTTATAGTCGTAAAGAAACACTTAATCTCAAACGCTATCAGTACTATTCTATCTTCAATATAAATTTCAATTAATCCAAAATAGGTTGGAATATTAATTAAAAAATTATTATTTTTCTCTTTCAGAAGAATTAAATTATTTTCACGCATTAAGAAATTTTATAATTTATCTTTGTTGAGTCAACAGAATTTTTGGAAATAATATTTGAATCTCTAAGTAATTAAATCCAAAAAGTTGCTCAACTCTTATCTTTTGACTTCTTGATTGCTTTAGTTTTCAGTTATCCAGCTTTCTCTCCATCTATTTTATCTGATGCTTTCTTTTCTTTGAAATTTTGATTCAAAGATGTTTGCTGTTCGCTGTTTCTCTTGGTAGGGCTCTCTCTGGAGCTTTTGGATTTGCTTTAGCCTGACTGCGCTTTGTCAGACTTCTTTTTAGATTTCACAGTCTTTTGAGGTTTGGTAGAACATTAAGCAGAGGTCGAGCTCTTCAACTTACTTTCTTAGTTGGAATTAGAGTTACTGTCTCTCCCTGCATCTTTCAACGAGCTCTTCGCTTCTCTCACTCTCTAAAAGTTAGGTGAGGCCTCAGTGCCATTTCTGGTCTTGGCAGTCTCCTCATCTTCCTCATCTTTGTCTATGAAACTCTGAAACTTGCTGAAGTCGAAGTAGCTGTGACTAACTCCCTCCTAATCATTCTAATGAATAAGGAAGTCGTTCACACCTAATTTGCTCTTTTTCAGCTTCTCCTTTTAGTAGTCGCTCATGAGTTGCTGTAGTTGGTGATTAAACTTCTGGATCTCTTCAATGTCTTTTGGAAATTCCCCATCTCCAAACATGTCCTTGAATAGAAGTTTCTCGCCAGCTTTACTCACAAATCTACAAAAATTGCATATACTGAAATGATTAGATAATAAGATCTGCCCTTTATTCTGAGCCTCTTGTCTGCAACCTTCTTTCTACAGTCGTAGGAGATCTTCTTCTACCACACTCTGTTCTCTCTTTTCTCTTTGAAGGCCTTTATCTTGATGTACCTTTCTTGGAGAGTGAATTTGCCAATCTTCCTAGTCTAACTTCCCCCCACCTTGCTGCAAAAGAAAAGCATGAACTTCTCCTGCTGTCTTTTCTACTACTGAGCAAAGTCATTCAGTATTTGTGCCTTCTCATGTTGAATGCGCTCGAGCTCTTCCTTCTTCAACTCTTCGTCATTCATAATCTTCAGTAAGCAAGTCTCTGCTACGCACTAATCACAAGGCTTGTCGCTACTTAGCTGCTTTTAGCTGGCGCCATGGAGATGAGGCGCTTTGCAAGTGTGAGAAGAATTTGATCTCTCGTAGAAACTTTGATTCCTCTCTATCTTACTAGTAGAGAAATTAGCGTGAGGAACAGAAGAGTCAAGAGAGTGGTCAAGTATATCGGGCGAATCACTTCTGTGAAATTGAGCCTAGTAGGGGTAATGATGATGGAAGGAGTGAGGCCTGTAGTGGGAAAAGTGAGCATGGGCTTAGTGGTTATGATAACCCTAGTAACCTTGCATTTCGATGTCTCTCGCTCGATTAATAACATTGGTTAAACTATAAATTATGGGAGGAACTGCTTTGATTACTGTGCAATTTCAGTGGATTTGTAGATGCCTCGCTCAGTATTTTATTGCCTAAGCTTAGATTTTAAGCTGCTTCTCTTTCAGGGTCTTACCTTAAATCTTTGAGCTTGGTTCCTTAGGGAGAGCTTGGACTCTTGACTCTTAGCCTTGTAGCTTCAGGGTATGAAGAATAGTATCCATTTTAGTAGTGGTTCTGCTGATGATTTGGAGATGGATTGTTTGCACCACAGGTCATGTCGCAGCAACAGCACCCAGAGCTTCCGAAGTTTCCTTTCAAGAAATGCTGAGGTGGTAGGCCTAATAAAACAAAGACCATAGTGCTAAGAGTACTGATGATGCAGCTGATTGAATTATATGCAATAATAGAACAATTAATTCAAATTAGGTGTCATGATGCTTTTGCTATTGATTTCTGCTTCTGCTCTAGCTTGAATCGCTTCTCTTGTGAAACCTCTGCTACTAAGAACAGCATGGTCTCTAGCATGTATCTCCAGCTAAATATTAGCTACTTGAAAGATTCTTCCTTATCTCTTGTCCAACTATATCTCCAAACTGATTTCTCGGACCCTGATTTCCTTCTTACTTTGAAAACGTCATCTCAAACTTGGAGCTAGAGCTCTTCTATCTCATCACCATCTGTAATATCATAAGTTACTTGAATTCTTACCTCATGATGTCTCTTTGAGGTAATTGGTTAGTTCAAAAAGAGATTATCTGAATCGAAGTGGCAGTCGTTTGGACTGACAGGAGCTTAAAGACTTCCCTCATGCTAAAATTGAGGAGAGAGTTCGAACTTCCTGTTGGATATTTGGTTACCGTATTCATGTGAAGGCTCGTGGATTATCTTGCAATTGATAGGACTTGAAGAAGAGTCATCTTGCTCACTAACTGATGAAAAAGTGTCAACATTATTTTAGTCTTGCTATCTGAGTCCTCTGAGATTAGGAATGAGATTTATTCTGTTTTTTTCTCTAAACTGATATTGCTGATTGTGATTTAATGAGGCATCTTAGATACTTAAATTATAATTTAAATTGATATAGAGATGGCGAACTTTGGTGCTTGAGACTTTGATAGGTTGTTCCTCTCGTCTAAAAGCTCTGGATGTTGGATATAGTTTGAGGAGAGATCGAATGAGAATCTCTTCTGCTGCATTTTTATCGAATCAGGAGTGGCTGCTTAGAGAGTTTAAATTCCTTGTAGTTTGTCTTTTTGGTTTGGGGTGAAAAGTATCTAAGATATATTGTAACTTGCATCTTACTCATCAGCTAGTTGTTGTTGGTGAGCTGTAACATTCTATGCTTCATTCTATTAAAAGATGGTAATAATCTATAGCTAAGTGTTAGATAATTACTGGCCCACTGTAGAAGTCTGAGTATACTCTGCAAAGTAGGAGTCCCTTGGATTATGAGCACTTAAGTTCATTTGCATAGCTGACCCTCCACTGCTGTTATTCGCACTGCTGGGGTTAGTGCTCACTTCCAAAGGCAACTATGAATTGGTAGTATGATGTGGCTGATGATGATTTTATGTAGAAGCCTTGATAGAAGGGAGGTGAGTGGAGACTATTTGAGGAGTTGGAAATTCTGTCTTGTAATTGACTAGTTGGCTGGCAGCTGCTGCAGTAGGAGTCATGGCATGCACCTGCTACTCTTGCTTCTCATGCTCTTGCTATCCATGGCACATAATTAAGTCTATTCGAGGCAAGTTAGCTGGAGAATGGCTGCTTTAAGGGCCGAAGTAGGGAGAACTTGGTTTCTGTTTTCCCTTGGGATTCATGGTTTAGATTCAAGGGGAGTTCTTAGCTAAGAGTCTTCTGGTGAATTTCTATCTCGTTGAAGCCAGGGAGTTTTTGTTACTGGTTCAAATGCTTCTAGCTAAGGTGAAGTTCCTCTCTTGGCCACTACCTCATCCTCATCTTCTGCTAATACTCTCACTCCTCAATAATACATAATGATCAGGATGTGGATTGATGTAACAGTTCTCCTAGTAGTGGAAGTTCTAATTTAGGTGAGGCTACTACGCTTAGTGCAGTTAAGTTTCATTAGGCAAGGTTTCTCTTAGGGATGGAAGGGGGTTTGAAGAATGCACTGTCTAGTATGGATGCATGCCATAGCTGCTCTGAAAAGCATTTGCGCTCTTTGTCATTCCATAGTCAGTTTGAGTGATAGGTTGTCTCTAAGAGTATGACTATGAGCCAATACCTACTAGTTCCTCTGCACTTTGTTATTCATAAAACATACCCTAGATATTATCATTATTCTGCATTATAGAGTATTGTTTAGCAATCTATTTACAATTATTTAGGTTATATTTCAAAAAGTTAAATACTTCTGAGTAGTTAGAGTGATGAATGAAGTTGGAGTGACTCAAGCTGTTTGAATCTTAGTTTCCCAGGGCACTTTGATAGAACTACATCTTAGATATTTCGTGGTGGTTATCTGATAGATACTGAGAAGCGAGAGGGAGTTTTGGAGGTAAGTCTGAAAAGTTGAGTTGAGGTTGATTATTATTTTATCTCATTTATAATTAATTATAGTTTATATATATAAGCTTCTAAGTTATAGATAAAGCAAGAGAACAAAAAGAAGCTTCTTCTTAAAAATTCCCTAATTTCTCTGTATAAATTTAGGAATATCAGCTGCTGAAATCATAGCGTTTTGTTTTATTGCACAAGCTTTTAGGAATTGGGTGTCTTGATTGAGTGTCTTGATTGATAGACGTTGCACAAGGTTAAGGAGTGAGGGAGGTATGATGTAACAGATAGGGTATTCTTATAAATTAGTCTGTGATGGATACTTGAGGGGCTATTCCAACAAGGTTTTCTAAATCCCTCTTAGATTTAATTTTTTCGCAAAATTTCAAAAAACTTTCTTCTTTTGGAGAATTTCACTCGGCTAACTACTTTTTAAGAGAGAGAAGCTCTAATCTAAATAAAATTTAAATTTTATTGAAGCGTGAGAGAGTAGGAGAGGTGTATAATAGCTTGAAGTTGTGGCTGTTTTTTGTAATTATTGAGTGGTAAAGGAGTGAGAGAAAGGAAGGTCCATCCGTTTAATTGTGAATTAATATTCATTAATTAATCTAATTCTTAAAATGAATGGCAGCAACTTACTCCCTCTCAAGTAACTATCGCTAATTAATTCACCTTTTAAATTTATGCATAGTCTTTTGGACAAGTTAGAGGATTTCCAGCACTAGATCAAAAGCAAGTTCAACAAAATATTCAGCAGCGATGAGGGATCCAGTGATGATGAAGAAGACTTTAGGCGAAAGTCTCAACGCAGGAGGGAAACAATTTTAACTTATTATTTAAGAAAGACTGCCTGAACATGTCAAAAAATAATAGGCAATCTTCAACGAGTTCTTTGTCTTAAAGCAATCTCCCAGTAAAATGCAACTCTAATCTGCCATGAATCTAAGTCCCAAGGGCAAAGCAAGCTAGGAGCTCATTAGAATCATTGAAACTTAAACCTAAGAAAATATCCTCAAACAGCCAATCTATTTTCAAACATAGCAGCTTCATAAATGAGATAAACTCCTTTATGGCATAATATAATAGAATAACTTAAACAAATCCAAAGAATAAAACTCTTTAAAATAGGAGAAGTCTAGAGAGGTTAGAGTAAAATTATCTACAACTCCAACTATATGAAGCATATAGAGTCCAAACTCAAATTCCCGGGATTCCTTTGGGTGACGAAAAAAAAAAAAGCATTTCTTAAAAATTTATTCAATTCCTATATCTCATAGTATATTTATGATGCAATGTCTCTAGACCTCATAAATCTGCAAGGTACTAAAGTAATCAGGGAATTTTTTCTAAAACTCAATATAATAGTACCTAGAAGCCTAGTCTATTGCATATTTATCTTTTTTGTCCAAACTAGGATAAGATTCAAAGTCTGTTGAATCCTTAAATAATTCCTTCAAGGCCATCTGAGGATGCTGCTGCCTTGCATTAGAAAAATCAAAGTCACTATCTTAATCTTCAAAGGCTCTAAAATATATCCAAGAATCCTGATTCAACTGTCAATAAGGGGGCTTCTGCTCAAAATATCAGCTATTAGATTTCAAATCTCCACTCTCCCGAACAATTGAAGAAGCTTTCTGATATTTCATCACTCAAATTCTTAAATTACTAGTTGTTAATTATTATTGCGTTTACTATAAATTCAATTAAACGATGCAGGGAGCGAGCATGATTGAGTAGATGTAGAAAACTTTTGTAAATACCTCACCTCCAAAGCCCTTCAACCCTTCTACTTAAATTAAGCCTAGTAATAAAAATCCCAAAAAGCATAAGAAAAAGCGAGGGCCATCTTTAATTATAATTTGCTTGCTTGTCATAATTTAAAGCATCTGCTCTAATGAAGAGCATCGCTGAAAACTAGATAAACTTGAGGAATGTTAACTTGAAGATGCGTGAAGGAGGGGAAACTGTGCTCGATAATCAGACTGTAGATCTTATAGTTTTACCTTCTGAGGTCAAAATAGAATAGCCTCTACATTTGAACATCAGTTATGACAACACAGTAAATGGTGGATCAATAGTGTAGCAGCGAGAAATAACTTCTTTCTTTGAGAAGAATACAATCCAGAGGTTCCAAGAGTAACTAAGTAAAAACTAAAATGCCCCTCTTAGAGTTATCGCAAGTACCTCTAGAATTATTTGTAAATGAATAATGGAGAAGTAGATTGATCAAGATAAGTAGGGCGAGAGGAAGAAAAAGAAGAAGAAAAGGACAAAGCATGAGTCATAGCAACAAGATACAAAAAATCAAGATTCAAAGTTAGTCTTCTTAGAAAGATAATTAAAAGATGAGCCGAAAAATTCGCTCAGCTAAGTCCCTTAAAAGTCAAATATAAATAGAGAATCAGCTCACTAGAACAACCACAGTATATCACACAAAAATTTAATAGCTGATCAGTCTATTAGAACTGCAAGGGATGATTAGAAGAATGCAGATTTTGATAGAAGGAGATAAAGAAGTCATAAGTATAATGATTTATTTTTACTTTGAGTCAATCTATAAAGCAGAAGCAGCATGAGAGATACGGCTTGTAAATAACTCACAACGAGGAGGAAGATGATGACGAGTGCAATATAAGTGACGATAGATCTGGAGAGGAGTGTCCTGTCAGTCAAAACGATCAGAGAAAATTCGAAATAGAGAGGTTTGTTTTCATTAGAGTAATTAATAAGTAATTTTATTTATTCATTAGAGTAATTAATAAGTAATTTTATTTATTCAAGATGAATGAATCTCATCAACACATAGAAAGTTCACATGAGTGGTTCGGCAGTGTAAAGTCTGATGCTTCAAACATGTTTGGAATAGTACCTAAAGAGAAAAATGATTCAAAAATTCAAAAAAGGAATCCACAAATCAAGCAATAAGCTACAGTGCCTGAATTCATAACACAAGTAGACAACGACTATTGCGCTATCGAAAAGGATTACGTGAGTATAAGCTAGTTTATCAAAGAGAAGATGCAGAACTTATAAGACAATGATCAGCACTCACAGAAAGTCAATTAGAGGAATCACTAGTCAAACTCAGGAGTCTTTGAACTTAAGAAGAAAAATGTTACCGCTTAAAAATTGAATGATATTTATTTTTGTGCTGATTAGAGAACTTCTAGCTAAGTATAATCTTTGCTCATCCCAGTTAGTTCCAGAGCTAAAGAGAACCAATAGGATAATACCTTATAAAAAAATGAAAGAGATGCAAACCTAGGCAGATAAATTTATGAGAGCCAGACATCAAGAAAGGTTGGATAATAGAAAGAGGAAGTTGAATTATCCAAAGTATCTCTGAGCAAAGCTTTAAAGCCAAATAGCGATGATTACCCTTTCGCATTAAGTTTCGTACTCCAAGAACAGATAAAACCTCCTCCACCTAAAAAGGCAGCGGCTAATATTACTAGACCGAAAAGATTTGAAAGTGTGGAGAATTCAGTTGTCAATAGAAGCAAGAGAGTAATTGCGAATCATCATTTAAGGTTAAAATATTTAATGAATGGAAACGACAGTATAGTCTCTACGAAGAGAGCTCCTTAAAATTGCACAAATCTGAGAAATTCAATTAAAGATGATCCTGATAAGTTGATGCCAGCCGAAACTATGGATGACGATGATGATGACGATATGTCTTTGAATGGCAAAAGCAAAACTCCAAGTTCAAACTCTAAAGTAAATGAGCTTAAGGAGATGAATATATCATTTTTATTCATTAGACTCAACCATCATCAATCAGGAATGGAAACGAAACTATGACTGCATCTGAGATAGCTTTTCATTAGCAGCAAAATCAAGTCAGTCAAAAGGCAACAAGATAAAAGCAGCTTCAGCAAGTTTCTAGTTACCTCAAATAGTACTAGCAAAGGCTTTTCTAAGGTGGAAATGAAGTGCCTGCTAAAAGTACTACTTCTGTGGAATAAAGTTTCACTCAACCTTAATAGCAGTCTTCATAAAATCAAAATGGCAAAGTTAACTTAATAGAAAGCTAATTCAACAATCGAATTTTGAAAACTCTCATATCTAATATAGATGGAATAGTTTAAATTATAAAAAATAAAGCTGGCAGGACTTTTACTTAAATTAAATTTTGTCGATAATGATATAAACAATGACCAAACTAAATTCCAGGTGCGCTAAATAGTTCTTGCAGGGATAAATGGTGAAGTGTAAGTCTTATATTCTTATTTGTGATTAAAATAGGAGGAAAAAGTTGTGGTCTTAGTTGGTCCATAATAAAGAGTAAAAGAAGATTTTCCCAAGAGCCAATTTCAGAAAGACCTATGGAGACTATAAGAAGTGCTCAAGTCTTAATGAGATAAAGAAAGATGTTGCTAGGACTTATTTATTATTTTAATCACATTATATTTCAGACCTTTCAGAATGTGTACTATTTCAAAGTGCCTTAAGATGATGGAGCAATTTCAGAAGGCCAATATGACTTCACTCGAAACCCTCTCTCTAATGTGCTCGTAGCCTATTCAAATTATGATAAAGAGTTAGGGTATGCTCAAGGAATGAACTACATAGCAGCTATGTTTTACATGGTGTTCATGGATGAGTATGATGCTTTTTTGGCTTTGCATAATTTAGAGTATTTTATAAGCATCATGTGCTACAAACAATGAGTTGGAGATAGATTTTCCTTCAGACTGCTCCCAAACTCTAAACTCTTCTTCTCAGTATCCAGCGATAGCTCTATAAAGAATGCAACAAACTATGCGACAATAAATTTATTGAAATAAATGAGTGAATTTATTAAATGTGACTTTTTGTAGAAATTTAATGTAATCCTTTCTTTGTTTAAGTTAATTATATATTTGATAGATTTTACCAACTTCTGCGTACTCTTAGCTCTTTATGACTCTGAGTTTGAGCAGCCACATCAGCTAAGATTAGGCATTCCAGATTTCAGATATGTTTTTGCTGGACGGAGAGCAAGCATTAGTCAAGATCCAAGTTAACTGCATGAAAATAAAAGAGAATAAAATTTTAAGCTTTGATAATGAGTTTGTAAGGATAGAATGATAATAATATGTGTAGGATATCTGTCGCTACCTGCAGTAAAGTCTACTGCAAGAGTGCTTGAAAGAGTTTGGACTCAAGGCCATCTACAATTACTCACCTTCTACTGACAGGAAGAATACAGATGCACTTAATATCAACAACAATTAATTCATTCTTTTTTTTAATATAAATACTCTTCAATTTTAATATTAAATTTAATTTAATCGTTATGGTGAAATTTATTATGCACTTTATTATTTTTATTTCTTATCGTAAATAAATGAGAACTTTATTAATTTAAAAAAAAAATTGCTTAGTAATAAGTTATATAGTAAAACCTAAGCTAGGAATGGGAAACTGACAAATAATGAGGAGAGCGATGACGATAGTTTAAGTAGAGATATGGATACTGATCGCTATAATAAGTATTGAGTTTTATTAACTATCAATATTAATTCACATTCAAAAATTTCTTGTTTTATCATTTATATCTTCACACACTTTAATTTTGAAATATTTTTTCTCAATAATTTATTGAGAGAGAATTGAGAATTCTTAATTCTCACTCTATTCTGCTAAATAAATCAATATAAAATGCTATTTCATAAAAATCATTACATAATTATAAGAGAGGTAGGAGAATTTAAAATCTTAAATAATTTGAAATGGAAAACCTGAATCCCTTTTTAGCGCGGAACAAGGAAAACGCAGATTTCAATCAGTACTGGTATTCAAAGGCAACCATCAACTTCCTAGTGAGCGAGTGCGAGCAATTTGGAAATAAAATCGCTTTTCTCTCCACTCCAAGTGTTTATTTCACTCTTAAGAATAAAGAGATAAAAGCAAACTCTAAATGCCTAGATGTAAGATACAAAAACATCTTTTATGTAAATACTTTCAGTTTGACAACAAGTTTGCCAAAGACCCTAATTTTGAAAATATGAAATTGTAATTGGATTATTTATTTTGTGTTCTATGACTTCAACAAACCAGAAGACATACCAAGTGACTTGCACAATCAGTTTGACATGGTGGTGATTGATCCACCCTTCATCACCAGAGAAGTTTGGGAGAAAGTAAGATCATTAAATCATTTAATAAATGTTACTATAGTACACAGTGGCAGCAAAGTTTTTGTTGGCTGAAGGAGGGAAAGTGTTGCTGAGCACAATTGATGAGAATGAAGCTTTCATTATGGAATTACTTGGAGCTAAGAAAAGAGCTTTTAGACCCTCCATTCCCAACCTAGTCTATCAATACAGTCTCTATTCAAACTACGATAGCGAGGGACTCAATGCCAAGAATCCAGAGATACCTGACTTCGATTGATAAAGAAGGATTAGTTAAATTAAGGTTAATTCTTAAAGATATTCATTATTTCACTTATCCCTATCTCTTATCGAAAATATTTAAAAACTCATTCCTTGTCAAAGGCTCATTTCTTATCACCTCGAAATTCTTCTTTAGGTTTTCCATGGACTTCATGCCAACCATGGTGCTTATCACGCATCTTGGAGGGATCGAACGCATCAGCTGCAAGTGCTTGGCTACGTTATCTTTGATTTTAGAATCTGGAATTGCATTTAGCTTAACATCTGAAACTCTCCCTTCCAATATTGACTTGCTTATCATGACATTCATCTGCAGAATATTGCAAAGAGAAACCAAGATATATTATAATAAGAGTGATAGAGTAAAGATTTTCATTTGCTTCTGTTGAGAAGCTGATGTGGAATCGTCATACTCTTGCCAGGGGTCGGTAAAAGCTTCAGGCATCGCCACTCCCATAGGAACTTAGATGAACTTAAAATGGTGACTGTCTTTTCCTCCTATCTGCTCAGCAATATTAAACCTGTGCGTTAATGGATTTATTTAATCAAAGAAAGCAATATCCACACATTTTTGAAGTGATAGGTAAATTTTGTCTTCTTCAGGCTTGGCCCTAAAGCAAAGCCAGGTTGCCATCCCGTAGAATTGAAGTTGTCCTTGCTGAATTTTCTGCTCGTAAAACTCAAAAGCTTTCTATAGAGATTGTAAGAAATTTATAGCAATTTAAGGAAATACCTTAAGTCTCTCAAAGTACTCCTCTTAGCTTGGCAGAGCAGTTGCTTGTGACTCGTAGGAGTTGTGAATATACATCAAGTCAATCACATCCAACCCTAAGTTGGCTCTGCTTTGCTAAAACTGGTGTTCCAAGAAATTGGGATGCATGCAGTGAATCCCATTGCACATCCTCCTTTAAGAGATTTATATTTTACAAATTAACTAATTATAACTTAAAAATTTGGCGGCATAAATTATTTTCTCTATATAAAAAAACCTCTTAGATTTTATTTTAATAAAATCAATTTTTAAAGATTAACTTGTCATCTATTAAGTCTTGGATGAGATTGGCTGCAGGAATGCCGTTGTCCGAGTCATCTGGGATATAGCCGTTCTTAGTGCACACGAATAATTCATCTCTCTGTATCCATACTTGCGAGTCAGTGTCTTGATGGCTGCCCCAAAAGCCCTCTCAGACTTCATGCATCTGTAGTTTATAGCAGTGTCAAGCACATTAAAAAATAAAAGATTAATATTAACTCCTCCGGATTTGACTAATAACTTGGCAGCATTGTACAGATCAAAGTCAGTTTTATCATCGGGAGCTCCCAGATAAGAACCAAGCCCCACTGTCGAAAGTTCTAAAGGTATGCATGGGCTTTCGGAAATTCTTTAGAGGTACTATAATCAAATCAGTTATGATAGGTGAAATTTACTTACTCGCATTAGTCTTGTTAGCTCTCTCTTTGAACCTTTGAGTGCCCTCAACTGT
Source organism: Tetmemena sp. SeJ-2015 (assembly GCA_027382625.1). Taxonomy (NCBI): domain Eukaryota; phylum Ciliophora; class Spirotrichea; order Sporadotrichida; family Oxytrichidae; genus Tetmemena; species Tetmemena sp. SeJ-2015. The sequence goes on from JAJKFJ010020838.1 coordinate 85,997, forward strand.
GCACATTCCAGAAACTCTTTCTGAAGGCTTCAAGTCCAACTCTCCCTCCTTATCTCCCAAATATTTTTCATAGTCCTCGAACTTCTATGTAAAGTCTTCCAATTATAAAAATCTATATAAAATTAAATTGGCCTCTGTAGCGGTCGATTTAAAGTTCTTATTCAGCATCAATAAGCTTGGCTTTGTTTTCATTTTAGAACTTTTGCTTCCCCAAAAGAACCCATTCTTGTTGTGTTAAAGTAAGCAGCTTGATCTTTACTTCTTTGCAGTGTGGCTTATCAGTGAGCGAATTACTTTCATTTCAGAGTTAATTAATTAATTTTACACCGTTCATAAACCTAAAATGCTTTAGAAACACTAATTTGAGTAAAATGCTTTTAAATCAAATCAATAGTAAGCTCGTTGGCCTTGATAGTAGTTATCCGAGAGTTTTGGTGACATCTTTTGCATCCCACTTCCTATAGAAGGTGTCTTATTAGAACTAAGCACCTCGCCGTAGTTTGATTCTCTCTCGTTGATAGTGTCCTCGAACTTAGGCTTCTCAATATATGATATAATAGTAGCAGAGTACTTGTTGTTTAGCCAAGACTCTGGCAGCAGCTCATTCAAACTCATTCCTTGCATGACCCCTCCATGCTACCTTCCTCCATAGTCTCCCTCCATGCTCATCCTATTAGGATTATCTTAATATCCTTTATTGCCCATCATCATCAGCCTTCCACTGTTGGCGAGTAAGTTTCCTTAGCTTTGACTCGCTCCCAAAAGCTGTGTCTGCCATATACCGTCCTTAAGTACTTCATTCTGCTTTCTTCCAAACTTTAGCGTTTGATTATCCATGAAATACTTCTGCTATTGGATGTCCTTTTACTGCTGAATCATGTACTAATCGTAGTTTTTAAACTTGGGTACACTCAGTTTGTTGCTGCCCATGGCGAAGTTTGGTTTAACATTGAGGGTTGTCACGTCATACACTATGTCCTGCATCCTACGCACTTCCTTCTCCCTCTCCTCCACTTTCACTTCAAATTATCATAAGCGAAGTCGATTAAGGAAATTTGGATTCAAGTTCTTATACCTTTGACCTGAGGTCGTTATTCTTTTGCTTGAGATCATAGTTTTAGACTTGCAGGTCTCTCATGGCTACAGTCCTCTGGTAGAGTTTCTTCCTCATTATGTAGATCTATACATCCATTTTGAGTTTCTGTTCGACCACTCTTACTAAGTTGTAGTCAATTTCTATTTTGACCCTCTGCTCCAATTCTTGCTCCTGCTCTTTCTGCTGGTGCAAGTACTAACTGTAGTCTTCGTACATTATACTTAGGTCTTCTTGAATTAAATACTAATGAATCTGAGTTAGCTTGTACTCCCTTTCAAGATGTTAATTCCTTATTTCATCATTGTGAGCTGCGATGTTCTTCTCCAAAAGCCTCAACCGTCCAAGGATTAGTGACAAAAGCTTTATGGTTTCAGTGTCAGGTTTTAGAGGAATATCTTCAGGAGTGGGAGGCCTTTGCACAATAACTGGCTCTACAACGACGACTCGCTGTACTTTCTCAGGCTCATTTTATTAAACTGGCTCTGGATTTGCAGGGACATTTTATTGTTATGGATTTGGAACATTAGAATTTTACTCTTTAGAGTTATCAGGTTGTGTAGTTACTACTCCTTGTGGAGCAGCAGTCTGTTTTTATTGGTCCTTGTTTTCTTCCATTATTTTAGTTACTCAATTTTAAGCACTTATGTTTTCTTATAAGAATGCATACACAAATTATAAAAATTAATTTGCGGCTTAATTTTAACTTAGTATCGCTAAAGACATTTTTAATACGAAATTTTATATAGAAAGCATCAGTAAGTTATATTTTAAATATAATTTGTTTAAAGAATTTCATACCCACTCTCTGCTTTTGAATTTTTTCTTTCTAAGTAATTAATTTATGAATAATGGAAAATAATCAAAACAGGCAGACAAATAATCCAATGAGCATCCCTCCAATGACCCATCCAACTCTTGAAGAAGGAATTGACCCCCATCAAATATCTCTGAGTAGACAATAGGAAATGAAGAGGCAACACGATTCTCAAGCTGAGTTCCATAACCTACTTAACTACCACATGGGTAACACTTATTTCAATTATTAATACCTACTTCTGGAAGTTAAACAAATTCTTAATCTTATTTTAGAGAAACTGCAGAGGAAAAAGGCCACTATAGGTTCCATATCTCACTGCTTGCTCTCGTAATATTCTCAATTTATATCATCTATTAGGCTAGTAACAGCTCCCCTTTTAACAATCAGCACTTCACTCCAACTCTCCAACGCTAATAACGCCAAATTCATCACTCAATTCCAGCTAGAAAAAGGAAAAGAAGTCTGCTGGCTAAAAGTTGAAGGAGAGAACCACCTCTGTTGTTTCCAGTTCAGGAGAAAACTAGTCAGCAAAGGGCATGAGTTTTAGATTTTCATAACTCAACTTCTTTTCGAGAAACAAGGCCAACGTAGTCAAACTTAACTCTTAGTTAGGTAGGTAAGACTAATTTTCATCTACAAACTATTCAATGAGAAGAAAAAGTAAATCAATTTTTATAGCTTTGACGCTTCCCTATGAGCAGCCAGTGTACAGATCTTACTTCGAGGCCTATTTGGGATTATACAAGCAGGGACTGAGAGGGATGTACAAGGGTAATGGAATTAGGTGCACTCACATCTTCCTGTTTCACTACATCAACACTAACATGACAATCTTCTCTGAGTCTAATTTCTCCTAATAAGTCAAGCAGCTGAAGTAAATTCCCATGGCTTAGGAGCTACTTTTGAGTTGCATGGTTGATATGATTTTGCATCCATTGCACTTGGCTGAAGCCAGATTCATTATGCAAAACAGAAACCCTAATTTTAGGGTTTACTCAAATTTGCGAGACTTCTTCAGAAAGAGTTATTCTGAGATGTTCAGAGGAATCCTAGTCCACATCCCTAGAAACTTTTGCATCGCCTTGAGTAAGTTTATTGTATGTTGATTATCTTCATTTTATAGCTGGGTTAAAGATCACAGATTAAATGGACATCAAAATGTTCTACGCTTAGAATATTCTCTTCTAGACTCTGGCTTATCCTTTCTTAACAGTACAAAGGAGACTTGAATCATAGTTTTGTTTAAATTATTAAAATGGTATTGAATGTCGGAGCAAGATAGGAATGACGTTCATTCCTGAGAGTGAATATAAAGGTTTCTTCGACGCTTTGAAAAAGATAAAAGCCCAAGAAGGAGTAGCTGCCCTTTATAAAGGTTACTTCGCCTACATGTTGGCTGTAAAAACATTACAGAGGTTTAGTTATTGCTTTATAGATTATGTTTTGGATGAGTGTGCTGCCCCAGACTACTGAATTGATGATGAACAGCTTGCCAATCTTGAGCGATGTGATGCAGGGCGGGAAGGGCCAAAGAGATGTAAATGTAAACAGGAAGGGAGCTAACAGTGCCTACGCAGATATAGACGACGATGAGGATGAAGACGATGAGTGATCATAGCTATGATAATATCACTGTGAATAATTAAACTATTTAAAGTGCTTGAAATAATTTAATTTAATTAAGAAAAATGTCTACAGCGTCAGTTCATCCATTATTAAATCAATAGTAATTGCTTACATATCAGTTGCAAGAGTGATATCTGAAGGGTCTTAGATTGTGGACTACTTCGAGGAGGAGAAGGAGAAGATAGAGAGGAAGAAGCTCAAACAGCTCAGCAAGGAGCCAGTCGACAACCAGATCTTCAGTGCTGGTCTCTCCTGCCTGGGCAAGACCTATAACAACGCCAGGCACGCCTACCTCAATCTCAACATCCAGAACAACAACCTAGTCTCCATCGTGGGCATCGAGAAGTTCAAGTATCTCCAGCACGTAGATGTCTCCAACAACAAACTCATCCACCTCAAGGAACTCACCCACCTCAAGCACATGATCAAGCTAAACGCTTCTTGGAACCAGTTGAGGCGTATGTTCGACTTCGACCCTCCCGCCAACCTGACTGAGGTGGACTACTCAGGTAATGCGATCAACAAGATCGAAAACTGCCACCTCAACATCTACCTCAAGCACCTCAACCTCGACAGCAACAACATCCAGACCATCGAAGGACTCTCTTAGAATAAGTGCTTACGAGTAAGCTATTCCTGCTATGTATATTAACTCATTTGTAGACTCTCTCTTTGAACGGAAACTCTATCGACACCATCGAGAATCTGGAGGGACTCTACTTGGAGGAGTTGCACCTTCAGTCAAACAGAATAAGGAAAATAACTGGCTTAGAGTAACTGACTGTGCTCAAGCATCTAGACCTCTCCAAGAACTTAATCACAAAGCTGAGAGGACTCTAGAACACTGAGTCTCTAAGATTCCTGTTCCTCTCCTCCAATTAAATAAGCAAAGTGGGCCAGCTAGTGTTCATTGAGAATCTGCCTCTCTTAACTGAGCTTGATCTCTGCTTTAACCCTATTCAAAACCGCAAGTACTACAGACTCCAAGTTTAAAAATGCTTATATCATATTCTATAATTATCGTAAAGTGTTGTTCCACATTCCTCAACTGAGGCAGTTGGATGGAGTAGAGGCACTTAGTGAAGAGAAGATAAAGGCTGAGAACTTGCACGGCCTTGATTTGAATGACAGAGAGGTGATCTTCCAGAGTCTGCTGCCTGAAGAGAAATTCGTAGACAGAAGGATCCACGTGCTTAACGACATCCCACTTGAGAGTGAAAGTGAGCCAGAGAACATCGACTTCATCGAACAGAGGATAGATCCTAAGATTGGCAGTAAGCGAATAAGGGTTTTACAGTTTTATAGTGATTGGAGGGTCGAGGGAGTTCAGCACTATGAATTCACAGAGGATGAAGAACGGCTAAAAGGGAACTAACAGTGCCATGAGTGTCGGCTCTAGAGTTTCATCAACCAGGAATAAGAATCAAACTCCCAGGAGTTCAGTGGGTCAGGCAGATAAGTATGTGGGAGAAATACTCCAAAGAACTAACTTCGACTCCTCTAACTATTGATTTTGCATATAATAACTCATTTTATTCAACTTATGAGTCGATTATACTTAGATTGTAATAGAAATTAATACTCTTGATCATCATTCCTCTTTAAGAATTGCCTTAAACTGATAAAGTTCTTTTTCACAGGTTTCTACCAGAAACTGCTCTAGTAAACTTACTTTAGCATAAATACTATTATAAAAATGAAATTAATGGTTTATGTGCTTCTCTTTTATAATCTGATTTTTCTTGTTGAGTTCAAGCAAGTTGTCTTTGATGTGAAGGGCTTCTTGCGGCCTTTCAAACTAGTACTTTCTCTCTGAATAGCCTTCTCCAGAGGACTCACTACCGCTCTTGTCAACTAAGTAAATGAAAAGATTTCTGCCATCTTGAGGATCGATGGCCATCTCTATTATCTCTTTTAGCTTCCTCTTTAGGGCTACCTTGTACTTGGGAGTTTGCTCAAGATCATCGATACCATAAATGGGAAGGGAGTAGGTAGGCATGGCTCCTCCTGATGCAGTAACTAAACTGTTAGTTGAGTAGAATGTGATGGAGGACTTTCCCCCATGGACTTGAGCAGACTTGTTTTCCTCCTTTGAGCCGTAAGGATTAGTGCCTGCAATTTCAGAATTGGAAATTTGATGTTTATCATTTTCAGTTAGCTTGTTGTTTCTGTTGAACTGAGCAGGTAGTTTGCTCATGAGTGACTAGTATGGCTTGTAAAATTTAGAGGGCTGAGCTGTGGGTCTCACCAGCACCAAGTAGTTCTCATCCTCTAAGAGGAATAGTTGCTCTGAGGTGAATTTGGAATGTTTGAAGTAGCAGATGTAGTACTTTGTGTCAGGGAGGATGTCTACTTCCTGATCCTCCTGCCAAGATGACACCAAGCTCAATTTAAAATAGAACCTAAAGCTTTGCTGGTAGTTTAGGATGTCATCATAGTTTATCTCCATATCGATATTTATAAATTCTAATTCAAATCATAGTATAAGCACAAATTTATTAAACATAGAGAAATTTATATTCTCTGAGATATTTATAAGAAAGTGATATCTTTATAAGTAATCCCAGTTTTTATAGAAAATAAGCTTCTAATAATAATAATAAAGCATATTTTATTCTTCTACATTTTGATTGTAGATATATTTGCGAAGCCTCTTTAGATGCCTAGTATTTGGCCATAGCTGTAAATAATCCATCTCTTTAGCAGTAGATCTCGGACATAGAATGCTTAGTTGCTTGGCTCCTCCTCTCTATTTGAAGGTATCTAAAGCGAAATAGGCAATTTGGATTGCACGTCCTCGCTCAGAAACTGTATCATAAGCATGGGGTGTGCAAGAGACTTCCCAAACTCATTAATTAATAAATCCATCATAGAAAATTAATCATAACTGGTGGTTATAGGCTTGAAGCTTTTAATGCCAGCTTAGAAAACATCTAGAAAGTAGTAGAAAGGGTCTAGGAAGTTTTCAGTGTTGAATTTGTACACCATCCGTTTCAGGTGAGAAATTGAGTGCCTGTACCCCTCAAGCAGTCGAGAGATGAATCTTGGCTCCAGTTGTGCATCTAAGCTTTCCTTTTAGAAAGCAGGTGGGCAGATATCCATCAAAAGCTTGCAATACACTCTCTAAGTAATGTTTCTATAGGGAGGATCCATCTCTAGCACCTCAATTATGCGACTTATCATTTGATTCTGTTTAGGGATTGAATGCTCATTCTAACTTTGACCTGAAGAGCCCTCTACACTCTACTTTCTGAGCCTTCTTGGGCATATTTCAGAAACTCTTCTAAGGAATTTATTGTTTACAAACTAGCAACTCTCGACTGACATTAAAAGTCCTCCAACCAAAAGCAGTAAGTTGTCGTCTTTACTCTAAAACAATAAAAAATGAAATTCAATTCTTACTCTTAAGAAAGAGAAAATTATGTCTTTGTTGGGATTAGACACAAACAGTCTCATTTTTTCTTCATCACTCTAAACATAGGAAATAAAATAAGAAGAGTTAAAGCTTACAAAAGACTCCTCTATGACTTTATAAAAGGAGGTAATACTTTCTTGCTGAAGCATTTTCAAAAGGAGATCTCTTTTCTCTTGCTTTTCCTCAGAACCCATTTCAATGGCCTCTCTTTCGCAATCTAAGTCCTCAACTAGAATGCTTTAGTGATAGATGCCCACATTCAAGCCAAGTGCCTCCGAAAGAGTCTTATGATGATTAAGTATGTATTCTTTATCAGTCCCTGAGAGCATCTCCATTATCTTTTGATGAAGTAGTTTGCTTGCGTTTTAAATAGCTACCTGTATTGATAGGGTGTCTCTATTATCATTTTAAAGAATGACCTTCTTGTTTATGTTTAACAAAAATGACATGGATGTTTTCAATCTCATAAGATTTTAACTCCTCCACGTCGTCGTTGCAATCGTAGAATTCATCTTCTTCGTTTAGTAACTTGTCAATAAGAATTAATAGAGTTTGAAACCTATATAATTATTTGTCATCCTATCCTTCCAGTCCTAATGAAATGTCCTCCATATCGACGTCTGCATTCTTAATTTAAGTTTCCTCTTCAAAAGGAGTCTATGCAAACTACTCATCTAGCAGTTTTAAAAATAGAAGCAAATATTTTTCATAAAGGGTGCGTAAATCTCTAATAACTTAGAGTTTTCTGTCCTCTGGTTCTAAATCATTATGAGATAGGAACAAGTCCATGCTTTCAAAGTTATAGTACTAAGCTATATAATCCCTTAGCCAAGGGTCTGATGAATTAACTTAGTTATAGTCGTTCTAGGATATTTGCTCTGAGAAAGAGGGCCAGTAGAATAAAGGTGGTATGGGTTTCTAGTTTATCTTGGTCTGGATACTCTCTGGGATTCTTGGAATGAATAGAGCACTGAAAAGGATGTTTATGAAGTTAATAATCACTTATACATTTTAAAGTTCTTGTCCTTGATAATTCTGAAGGTCTGAATAAGGACATAGAGAGAAGTGTTGAGAGTGAGTTATGGGCTGCTCCTTAAATCACAGAGAGACTTGACAGCGCAAGGGAGGTAGGCGTAATGCATAAGTGAGTTTATAATGAACCTGTTGATGAGAGGATCTTGCAAGTTTAAGATGTCCTGTATGTAGTAGAGAATCTCATTTTAATCCTCTGCATCACTCAGCATCAAGTCTAACTGCTTTGGACTAGAATAAATTAAAATTATCAAATTGCTGCTTACTCTTGAGTGAGAGATGCTACTCTATGGTCAATCTTGATCCAGAAATCTTTGAGATAGCAGGCAAGGTTTGCAAAATACTGGCAGTAAGGGAGTCCTATCAAAAGCTCTTTCACCTTCGGCAATTTCACTAAAGCAACAGTAAGTATGAGAAAATCACTGATTACGACTATAAATTGTGAGTGTGATGCTTCTGACACTAGTCCTAACAAGTGGTTCCTTATGATTGTAAAATCTGAGCGCCTGAGAGTAAAGTGGGAATGTTTTAAACTTATCATTATAGAAGAAGACTAGTGTGTCTTTGCTGAGTTTGAGAGCTAATGATTTAAGAAAGGAAATGAAGAAGTCTACTAGCTCATCGTCCTTGCTCAAGTCTTCATTTGAGAGATGCTGGATCAGAATTAATTGGTTCAGAAACGAATGGCCAAATATGTAATCTAAACTCTGATTCTTCACACTAATCAAATCTCTTACAGAGCTTCACTTTGTCTTGCAGATTTTGAACCAGTATGCTCATAGTTTGAATTAGCTGAATAGTCAAGAAACGATTATTGTAGGCCAAGAAATCTGAAAAGTACTCCAAGATATTTCCTTCAATGAATTAGCTACAAATATTTATTAGCACCAGTTTTGTAGAATGATAGTCTAAGAAATGAAAACTTACTCAAAGAAACCTTTATCGTATTTCTCTGAGAATATCAGGAATTCTGCTAGCTCTCTCAGACTCTCTATAATCTCTTCTAGCACTTCTTGATCTCCCAAAGCATCCGCTTTCTGAATCACACTCAAAATTGAACTAAATAGTTATTCATAACAATGGATGATATATAATTACTTGAACTTGATCTGAGAATATTTATAAGTCATATCGCTGCTCTCCATTTTAGATTTAAGATTTTAAAATGATTTAAATGGAATTTTAATATCTATGCAAAATGATTTGTAATGCTTTTCATATTGATTCATAACATTAATATTTGAGAAGTGAAATGAAGATTTGTTGAGTTAGAGAGTGTTTATAGCCTTATTAAATAAGGATATGATTAGCTTTAAGGGTAAATAAGTTTATAATATAGAGAACAAATTAATTAAAAAAGATATTTAAATTAGAAATTAAATTAAAATGGAAGAATTTATTTAAAGTTAGAAGTGAAAAATTTAAATAATTATTAGACCATTATATTCAGCATAAAATTTAAGACTTTATATTCTTGAGATTTTTGCATGGGATCGCTCAGTTAAGGGTTTAAGGGACAGAAGTTTTTATGAAGTTGATATTATGTCACTTGGAGTTTTGTGGGTATCATATTTAATTGGATAGAGGTGCTGCAAAAATGATAAAAGAAGAAACTCATATTAATTTTTCATTTACTATCGAAAGCAGCAGATCAGGGGTAAATATGTTATTTTATTTGCCAAAATTTGCAATTCCTCACTTATTATTTTAACCAATCACGATATTAATTTTAACTATATTATTTTTGTTTATCACCTTTTTATAAATGAGATCCTCCTTCACACAATCTAGTAATGCTAGAAGTAAGAGCCATAAAGCAATTTCATTTCTCAATTTAATATCCATTTGTAGAGAGCAATCAGAGATCAGTATTGAAGAGTGGACTGTGCGCTTTGGCTTTGGCAATTGTTGGATATGCCTCCCTTTCCTCAGCCTATTATTATTTATGACGTCAATAGCCAGACTGAACTATTTAGTATCCCATCTCTCTAAACTACCACCAACTCACAAATACTTATAACTAACTTTCCTATATATTGCTAATCCTATCAGTGAGAGACGACAGCGAGAGAGCTTTCCTGCAAGTGACTCCCGAGCAGGAGCTCCAATCTTCTCACCCCCAACTGAAGCAAGTGCCAGCCATTCTAGACTTCGTAGTTAAGGAAGTACTCTCCAAGGCTAAGGGAAAAGTTACTAATCAACAATAATTTAATGATTCAAATAATGATATTAAAATATGTATTATGAATGCCATTGAGGATTACTTTTTCCCATCTGCTGAAGAAGACTATGATAAGATCTGGACAAACATCAAGGATCTCTATTATCTATAATTAATTTTGACCAAGCTAAGGCACTCTGCTCTGACTTGATAAGTGACGAGTACGCCCATAATTTGGAACTTAGACTCCAAGGTCTAAAGAATGAACTTCACCTCTATTCCCAGACCTCTTATGGAAGTCCCCAGAAGGGCCAGTACTTCACTAATTTACTCTCCTACATTGCAGAGAGTGAGCCTTACTTCTTCGATCAGAGAAACCCAGAGAAGACTCTCCCCTATTTCTCTCAAATGGGAACCATTCGCAGTAAACATTAGTGATCTCAAGGAAAAGATTGCTACTTACTACTCTGGTGCTGAGAAGATGTTCGACATTTATTTAAAAATGGTAATAAATGGTGAAATAAATTAAGAGTGATTTCGATTGCTATGAAATGGAGAGAGAGCTTCATATCTCTTGAAGATCAAATGCTTGTGAGAGGCAACTCACCATACTTACATCTATAGAGATGCCAAGGACTCAAGTAGTGATCAAACTTTCAGCTCTAACTTTGGCGATTCCCAAGTAAATGAGGCATTTGCCCAATAAATTGAGAGATTAGGGTGCAATTATTGAGCCAGAGCAAAGAAGAAAGGTAGTGGAGAGTGGACCCTATGGCCTCGGCATCGGAGGATCAGCCTTCGATGATGGCAGTCATTTCTCCAAGAGAGGATTCCCTACTCAGATCTATCTCAACCAGAATTGATGCTCTCCAATTCAATTACGAAGGAAAGGATGGATAACTCCACGGTGGAATTAGTGGAGCGCCTCACACCATTGATCTTGGCTCAGACAAGAGAATCACCAAAGTTGAAGTGAGACAAGGCGATGCAATCGATGGTGTTGCTTTTTACGTTAATGGTGAGAATTATAGATAGAGAGTAAGCTTTATAATGATCTAGTGCACTGAAGTTGTTCCTCCAGTTGAGGGAGCCTACCTGGCTTCATAATTAATAATGGAAAGTAAGGAAGTAACTCTATTGAATAGCTTTCTTTCATCTGGTCATTCATGGCTTGATAACTGGCTTTTGGTTATTAAATAGGCCACAAGCTTTGATTATACTGAGAGGAAAACACAGCCTCAAAATTATAGTAATTATGCCGATAAATTTATCCCTCCCAAACTATTTATAGCAACTATCCAATTTATTTTAATTATGATGATGGGAACCATTGAACAATTAATTAACGTAAAGATTATTGAATTGGGTGTTATTTAAATTGGCTTGGCTATGCACAGAGAGCAAGTGATAAACTATAGGGACATCTATGGCGAGGATGACAAAGACGAGGCTAGACACATTAGTGATCTAAACTTATTTCCAATAGATAGGGAATAACGAAGATCAAAAGTCTGGACTGTTCACAACTCACAGACAATATGTTATAGGCATTTGAAGCTAAATAAGCGCAATGAATCAATATGAAGCTCAGTTGAAATAATAAGCGAGATTTATTCCTTCTCATCTTCTCAGATCGTTGTTAGATCAGGCTCCAGAATTTAATGGCATAAAAAATACTATAGATTTTTGTTGATAAGAGAGCTTGCACATTCCAATAGTGCACTGGGATATAATCTATCTACATTTATTTGGCTTACATTACTGGAAATTAAGCTATTTAACTCAAAATAGAAATAACTATCTATATTTGAAGCCCTGAAGAAAAGAACAATGAATCAATAATTTTCTAAGTTGAACACTATCCTGATGCCTTCATCTAGCTGGAAATACTTTGACTCCACTCAATATGCAGTTCCTTATGAGCCAGAGCACAAGTTTATATAAGGCAACAAATTTGTAAGATTAATTTAGTGAGAAGCAGGCTTTCGGAGCTTGCTCATTTTAAAATTTCTCTTTTTTTAATAAATGTTGAAAATCAATATCTATAGTTTATAATTGTAAGGAAATATGTTTTATTTATATAATAAAAATATTATGATAAAATATATCTCATTTTAAGAAAATCTTGTATGATTTTTATTAATTTATTCATGGATTATGCAAAATTCAGTTTGAGAATCAAAAGTGACTTAAGTCAGCATTAAGTTAAGCTTAAATACTTTTCCTAAATATTCACTCTACCTTATCTCGCACATAACTTTGTCTTCTCTTCTTCCACTCTCTTACAACTACTCACTATTAAATCCTTGATAGCTTAATCATGCATCAAGTGATAGAGCAGCAGCTTCTTATAGTGTCCCTTAACTAAGTTCCAGTAAAACTCAATGCCGTTGAACTCTGGCGAGTATGGAACATTAAAAACAGGAGTGATCTTCAACTCAGCGTATGCCTTCTTCGCTTCCTTTGAAGAGATGAAATTTTGCGAGAATTGGTATTTATTGAAATTTAAATTTTTCATAGATTTGCTTTCTTGGGAGGAACTGAGTTCTAAAACCTTTGATTGTTTATTTCCGTCTTAAATGATCTAGTTAGTAATTTCTCTCATTTCTACTTTCCTTACCTTTCCTGTTACTGTGAGTGGATACTCATTCACATACATCACATACCGAGGAATTTTGAAGTGAGATATATAAAATTTGTACTTTATTGATGATTAATTTAATGAAGATATTTTGCCTTTGCAAAATGCTTTGAGCTCTTCCAGAGTCGGAGGGGCCTTGCTTTCTTCTTTCAACTTAATCCAGACGCAAACTTCCTCACCCATGAAATCATCTTGTATTCCTATGGCTTGTACATCTGAAATTAATGGATGCTTGGTGAAGAATAAAAATAATTCTTCTATCTCTTTAGGGTATATATTTTCTCCGCCCCTGATGATTAAGTCTTTTGCCCTTCCTATTATCTTAAGGTGACCACTTGGCAAAAGCAAACCTAAATCTCCTGTTCTTAGCCATCCCTACTCATCTAAAAATGATATATTAATGCAATTAAGAAGAATAATCTATAGTCTCTTTTGTCTTGGCATCATCTTGCCAATAACCTAGCATGGTCAGGTACCCTTTAACACAAACCTCTCCAGCTTCCCCCAATCTAACAGTCTTTCCCGTCTCTGGATTAATCAACTTCGACTACACAAATTGTGTAACTTTGCCGACAGTCATACTCTTATTTTAAAGAGAGTCTTTTATGTCACAGATGTACATGATAGGTGAGGCCTCAGTCATTCCATAGCCAGTCGTAAACTAAGGCAGATTTAACTTTTCAACAATTCTCTTCATTAACGCTTCAGGGCATCCAGCGCCTGAGATGAATCCAGTTCGTAAACTACCGATATTGAATTTAGACTTGTGAGCTTCTAATGTATCTAGCATGCTAATGAACATAGTGGGAACTCCAAATACAATAGTTGCCTTATACTAAGAAACAGCCTCCAAGGCTTTACAAGAATCAAAGCATGCATTAGGATAAACCATAGTTGCCCCAAAATTAAGACAGGCAAGGTTGCCTAAAACCATTCCAAAGCAATGATACAGAGGAACATTTATCACTATCTTGTCTTGGGAAGTCATGTGAAGTGAATCTCCGAATTGAAGTGCGTTGTTAAGAATGTTAAAGTGAGAGAGAGTCGCTCCTTTGGGATATCCTGTTGTTCCAGAAGTAAATTAGATGTTAGTTGCACTTTCAAAATCTATGAGAGATTCCCTCTCAAATAGTTACTCATCAGTTACGACTAATCCAAGTTAAAGTATGCATGACAGATTCAGAAACCCCTCTGTCTTTGTTTCAGTAATCAAAACTAAATTCTCTAGAGGTGAAATTTGGTCCTTTGCTTTTATGTTAGAAGTGGTTTCCGAAGTAATAATATGCTTCAGAATTTTAGGGAAAATATTTTTTTTCATTCTAATTGCCAAATTAAAATCAGTGTGGAGGGGGTTTATAAATATAATTAATCTTTGAAAGAATTACATAATTATAATTATTAAATTAGAAAGTTAAAATTCAGGACGCACACGACCGGCACTAGGCACCGGTCGCCCTTTCCCTGAAGGCTTTCTGGTTTGGTAATCCATTGGCTGGTGGGTGAGTGCTTAAAAGAGGCAAGGGATGATGGCAGCCGAAGCCCTGGGAAGGTGGTTGAGCTGCTCACTGGAAAGAGATAATCAAAGGTGAGTGGTTCCCACTCACCCTCCTAATCCTGTTCGGCGTGGAGGGACGAGATCTATGGGCAAACACTCAGTCATGCAGCTGGACAGCGAAGCCAGACGCTACGGAGCAGCGACTTGTTCTCGGTCCGAAGCTACCGGATTTTTTTTCTCCTTTTAGGTTTTTTTGGATGGTCTGCAGAAGCCGGGGGCTTCTGCTCAGAGTGTGAGGTGGCGGGGGTGCCACGTGTTTAATATCCCTATTCGGCTGGTAGGTTTGTGTGCTTCAGATAAGTGCGTCACAGCAATATCATTGACGTCACGGCATATCTTATTTATGCCGGGGGCCCTTTAATTCCCTTAATTATTATTATAACATAATTATAGAGAAAATTAAAAATAAAGGCACCCGTAAATTATTTATAGAATAATAGTTATCCTTTAATAAATAAAGGTTTTGATTTATAAAGTCTAAATTCTATTAATATGCTTCATAATTCCTTTTTATTAATAAAAAAACACAATCATTTTGCTTATAAATTTCATAGAGTATTGGGAACCATTTCCCTTACTATTTATACGTAATCCGAATCCTTGTGTCTTTCAGCTAAAATGAGAGTCTTAATGCCAACCTTGCTGATACAATACTCTAATTCACTTTTAGTGAAAGCAGGATTCACATTTACTAAAATCAAGTCTGCTCTTGCAGCTGCAAACTAAACAAGAGTCCATTTTAAATAAGCTAATTTATTTTTATTCGTAACAGTTAGGAGAGTAGATTCCTAGCCTGTCTCCTCTTTTCAAATTCATGGCGATAAATCCTTTAGCAAGCTGAGTGACTTTTCTATCCAATTCCTAGTAAGTAAGTGCTACATTTTAGTGATGTGAGATGACAGCGATGTTGTCTGGATATATCTGAGTTATCTCTCTAAGTCTTAGAGATATGTGCGAAGTAATCAATGGGCTTTTCCCTGGGCCATGAGTATAGGAAAAGGGAATAAGATTTTGCTTTAGAGATGATTGCATGAGGTTTTGACTATTTCAAATATTAAATGTAATGACAAGGAATGAGGTAGACTTTTAATCATCAAAACACGTATATTTAGTAATCTACTTACTAAAGACTGAATCCTATATTGAAAGTTATATAGAAAATGAACTTAAATTTTATTATTTAAATTAAGAAATGAAAGATAGCAGCAGCAGTAGTGTTTCATTCTGTTAAAGTAAAATTATTAAGAATCATATTCTTAAAGTAAAATTAATCCTAAACTCTTTTAAAGTTTTAAGTCCATTAAATTCATGTTTTAATAATAACTTTAGTTAAATTTAACAACGATTAAATTCATCAATATTTAGCCATTCAGATACTGGCAGGAAGAGCTGTTGGATACATATGCATAGCTGTATTCTTTGCAATAACGAATATATTGTTGGTTGAATTCATAAGTCTATATATTTTGCAGGCTGCTTTAATTTCAAGTCATCCAATAATTGAAGGGGTAAATAAATTTGTGTCTAAGACTTTGTAGATTCGTGTAATTCTTGGCTTCTATTTGCTTATAAGAATAGTGGTCCTCTACTTAGTAGTTTTACTCAAGCAGCCTATAACCCCTCAATACTTAAGAAAGCAAAAACTAAGTTATGAAAGAATTAGAGATCTGTATATTAAAAAATTCCAACATTAGTTAAGAGAAGATGATTTACAAGCAATTCAAAGATTACAGTCACATTCTGGAAATTTACATCGTATGATATAGGAAATGCCTTTCAACTTTGAAAAAATATGCGATATTTGCGAAGGGATAAAGCCTTTGAGATCGAGACACTGTATTTACTGCAGTATCTGTACTCTGAGGAATGATCACCACTGCTTTTGGATTGGGAAATGTATTTCACTGCACAATCAGAGATACTTTATCTAGCTGCTTTTTCATTTGACTATTGCTTAACTCTATATCATCGCTCTAGTTTATGAAATATCTTTGTTTCCTCAACTTGATTACCAACTCTTTGGAGGGCACAATATATGGATCTTAGCGTTCACAATCAAACTAAAAATAATAAGATCAGTTTTCTATTCTTTGCCTCTTAATTCATAGTGCAAATATGGAGCCTAGCTGAAGATTAGAGCTCTGTCACTTTACTCAAATTTCAATCAGAGAGAGATAATCAAAGTTGTTTGTTTAGAAGTTTAGAGCTCAGATCTAAGCTACTGCTTCATTAAAATATTTATAATGCTGGTTTTTGGAACACGTAGTTACTTCTAGGCACTTCTGTTTCCTTTACTGCATGTGTTGCCAGTCAATCAATTAAAAATCCTTATTTGAAATTTCTCATTTGTTATTTTATTTTGTAAATGGACTTGAATACGAATATCAAAGCAGTTTAAGTTTCTAAAATTAGAGCACAGAGAAAGATTGATTAAGAATCAAGAGAATTTATTTAACATTTCTCACCTAATTAAAGGAATTTATCCTTAAAATTTTGATTAATTTTGTCAAATTAATTAAATTAAGAGTTAGCAAAATATATCTAGTAAATATGTCATGATATCTTTAAAGCCTTAAATAGTCCTCAATCTCAAACTAAATTGTTCAATTGCTATTTTTTAAATAATGAATCCCTCTATTTGAAGGTAAGAAGAATATAAAATAAATAGACAATAGTGCTTATCTATAACTTATAGATTTTATAATCTGAGTCTTTATTAAGCAAAAGATTAGATCAAAGAATCCTGATTTTAATACACTCAGTTATAAGAAGAAGGAAGTATTCTTAATTAACTATTTTGATAATATCTTTGTATGTAATCTATACTGGCACGTGTTTATTTTTCTCAATAATAAGCACTTTTAAATAATTCAATAGTTATACATTTTAATTACTCTTTTATTCTGAGTTTAAAATTAATATCATAATTAATTAAAATATCTGTAAATTTGCTTTTATCTAAATTCTATTCAAATATTAAACTATTTGGACTCTATATAGCTATGAATAGAGATTTTTCAAATAATTTAAAACATTCAAAGACTAAATATGCTTGCTTCTAATTTATCTTTCATAGCATATTAATTAAAAATATTTTATTTCTTAACCTTAAAATATTTGACCCTGATTTATATATAAAAATATAATTAATATTTTAATCTTTTTTTATATCTACAAGGGCAAAAATAAAATTCAAAATTATTTCAAAATATGTCTGATTAAATATCCACTTTTAAATGAACCTCAAAACCCAAAGTTAAAAGCAAATTTATAAATTTAAAATTTAATAATCCTTAAAATGCAAACCAGAAAAGCGGCATATAATTAATTAGTAATTCACTGTTTTTAATCATATGCTAAAGCCATGAAAAAGATAAAACTTAATAAATAATTTATGAATTTAAAGATGGAATTGAAGCAATAGTGTCTCAGCAGTGGAGTATGGCTTATTGCACTGGCCTATCTCTCTCCCTATTAACTTATCTCGATGACATAACTATCCAAAAAGTTCAAGCATAAGATTTAAAAGTCCTTCAAGCTTTTGATACTTTCAGAAAATGGAAATATTCCTCTAATCAAATTAGTTATTGATTTCGACTAGAAATTTGTTAATAACCTAGTCTCATTTACAAACTTATTATTTACGAAATGAAGAATTTTTTATAACTATTGGCTTTTGAAATTTAGACCTTAATAGGATTTAGGTTTCTATCTTGCGATTACATCAAGCATTTCATTAAGTTTGTGAATTATCTAAGATTTGGGATGAGCAAGTACTTTTCGTAAGGATTTCAAAACCATTTTTTGATTATTTCAAATGTCAGCTATTCACAATATAAAATATAACTCATTACAATAAATTTGCAATTATCACTTAAAAATGAAATTGAGTGCATTTTTGCAACCTCTATATCACTTATCATTAAATAAATTTTCTTTTGCCTTATCCCCTTATCATTTTTGTATTTTTATTAATTTATATTTTAAGTTGGGTCTAATTTAAATTACCCACCTCCTGTGGAAGACCAAGATAGCCTAGACAAGCTATTTTCGAAACTTACTTAATCTCTCTATGAAGTTCATTATTTTTCATTTGAGAGCAGAAACTGCTTAGCTAAATGTGTTTGGACATGTTTATTATAGAAGGAAATTAAATTAAAGTCGGTGATTGGTTAAAATAATAAATGGAGAGTTGCAACTTATTGACTGTTGAAATGGCTTAAACACCCCTTAATCTGTAGCTTGCTCGAAAAGCCAATAAAAATTAATATGAGTTTCTTCTTTGATCATCTCAACAGCGCCTCTCTGGAGCGAGAAATGTTATGTGTACTCTTCATCATCTTCAATTTCATTTCATTAAAACTTATACCGCTTATAACTCTTTATTGAGCGCTCCCAGATAAAAGTTGCAAGGATGAAAATTTCTTAGAATTTCATGCTGGATCGAATGGTCTAATAATTATTTAAATTGGACACACTTAAATTGTCATTTAGTTCCATTTTAATTTAATAATTAATTTAATTATCTTTTTATTAAATTCTCATCTATAATCTGCAAAGGAAGTAATCAAAAAGATCTCAGATGATATAAATACTGAGCTTTCAGAGTTAGCCAAAAGGTTAAGACATCTTAGCCCCAACTAGTTTGGTGTTAGACTCCTCTCCAATTTTAGGACATAATAACCTCAAATCAAATTTATTGAGAGATTTGTCAAAGAGTGTCTCAGGAATTAGATTGAAATGAGCACTCTATTTTTATTAAGGAATGAAGGAAGGCATAAATAAAACACGATCATAGTAGATGTAACGGCGCCCAGTAAACTTGTCAGCTCATAACAAAGTTTATAAGTTCTGTCGCTCTTATTGAATGGAAGAGAGAGCATTCCATTAGGTAGTTCACGTCTGACTACTCATCAGCTCTCACTATCAGTATATCTAAATCTGACGGGCCTGGGTGCAAAGACTCTCGTCCAGTGTTGATTGGACTTGGCTAAAAATATCGCATCAGGCTTATCAAATTGACTAGACCAGAATGACTCCTTAGTGTTGCACAATTATGAGTAGTGCATACATCAGTAGTCAGGCCCCACATGCACACCTTCGGAGGCTGTGTCTTCCGAGTCCTCCTGCAACAAACTCTAGCACCTAACCCTCACTTTCCCTTGAGGATTTCAACCACATCCATTGTTCCTTGTTAAAGTCTCATTACTCTTTCAATTGGAAGTCACTTATCAAGGACCAACAGCTAAACTTGGAAGGTAGTACAGATTCTCTTCCGGCTTTGAAGTTTCGTCTCTCTTTCCACGCACCTCTCTATTTAACACACTACATCACTTACCACTGATTACTAAAATAGATCTCCTTATGGGAATAAGTGCATTGAAGTAGGGGATATTTGAATATTAGCCGGCTAATCTTCCTATCCCAGCAGACTTTGGTGAAAATTTTCAAAATTTTTATTTAAAAAATGTTAAAATATTTTTTGATGGTTACAATTAAGGAGATCAAAAGAGTAGTCTATTGTTTGCGAGCTATTTTGCAAAAGAATTAATTTTAGAGAGACCCTTCACGAATTTAATTCATTAAATTTTTTAGATGAATTTATTTTTGTAGGAATTTAATATTAAAAGTGAATTCGGCAAAAATGGCTTAAATCTGAAAATTTTAAGTTCAATTTTTCAAGTAATCTCAAATTTAAGAATCAATAAGGAGGCCTAATCGTTTTCAATTTACTTGGCATTTATTTTTCAGTGGAATTAAAATACTTAAAAAGTGTCAAATATTTCAGTTTTCTATTCCAATCATATAATAAAATTTGTAAAAGAATAATATCTCTTTGTGTTAAAATAATAGGCTCAGAAATAATATTTTATAAATTTTGGAACTTTATTTAACCTAATTTATAATAATTTAAACAGAGATAATGTAATAATCTAAAATCTTTCAATGAGTTTGATTAACTAATCACCATAAAAGATATGGATTACTATTTTGAGATATGAGCAGTCAAAAAATTAGGAGGACAAAATTTTGCAGCTCAAAAATTAGGAGAGACTATATATTGAGCAAGTATGAATTGAGATGATTGAGTTATACTATAATATTGTGCCATTAACGCATTATAATATTTAGGCATAATAAAATTTAATATGTAGTATTTATCATAAGGGTTTCCATTATGTCTTAGAGGATTCTATGATAGAAATTAAAAGCCTGAAATTTTTAGATAATTACATCATATCACTCTTAATATACTTCATTAA
Source organism: Tetmemena sp. SeJ-2015 (assembly GCA_027382625.1). Classification (NCBI taxonomy): domain Eukaryota; phylum Ciliophora; class Spirotrichea; order Sporadotrichida; family Oxytrichidae; genus Tetmemena; species Tetmemena sp. SeJ-2015. The sequence goes on from JAJKFJ010020838.1 coordinate 106,603, forward strand.
AGATTAATTAATTTTTCGTCAGTCATGGAACATTATTCTATCTCATGCATAATGTTTCTATAAGACGATAAAGGAAAGACTTTAGCGAATAGTATAGTGATATTTAATATTTAATTTAATATTTTTACATGCATAAATTAATGGCAACCTAAAGCATATATCATGATACTAAACTTTTTCTAATATTATGATGGGCTCCTAATTTTTGAGCTGCAAAATTTTGTCCTCCTAATTTTTTGACTGCTCATATCTCAAAATAGTAATCCATATTATTTATGGTGAATAATAATTTAAGTTGTTAGAATCTAGCCAATTTAAATATCCCTGATGAATGAGACGTATTTTAAAGAAGCTTTATCTAAAATATATATTTATACTTTGGTTAAAATAATAATTCAAAATTTGAATCTTTACTAATAATACATAATAAAAATACGAATTTAAACTCACTTTTTACAAAAACATGAATACTTTCATTTCATTAAATATAAAATACAAAAGTATAAATAGGTTAATTATGCGCTATAAATATGTACATATAAGTTAATTTTTACAGAATTTTGCAAACATCTCAAGAAGTAGAGGTCTCTTTTTCCTCCCTTTCTTATTTAGTGAGAACATCGAACATTAAAATAATATTTGTGGTTGTCTGATACCAACCCTATCCCCATTCTTACTTAGAAGCACTTAAAATTTATGCCAAATATTCGTTTGCTTAGTTACAGGTGCTACGACATTAATGACTGCTTTTAAGTAGTGACCAATCTATTATAGGCTTCTAGAAGTAGAGAGTTTTTTCAAAATTAATACGAACATTTTCATACTAAAGCAGAGCTTTTAATAGAAACATAATTAAAATAGTAATTAAATTATAACTGATTAAACCAATGGCAGTTGATATCCAATTTAAATAAAAGAGGATTAATAGAATTAGGATATCTAAGTTTCATAAATACAAAAATTTCAACATTAAAATTGAGCAAATATGGTAATTACAAGCCTAAATCCATTATAAACTATGAATTGTTGTTAAGTTATTAAATATAGAAGAATATGTATATTTATATAAATGAGGTAATAATGAGTTATTTACTATTAAGAATTATTATTTTCGTATAGCGACTATTAAATCCTTTATTCTATTGGTTGAAATATGCTCTAAAATTGAAATGGTGCCCCCACTAGTTGTATAATTTTAGCCAATAAGATTGCAAGACTCAGATTACTATAATTATGATCGTAACAAAGAATTATTTTGATTTAAAGAGTAGCGTTCATTGGATGGCTTTCATGTTTTAAATGTAATTATTTTACTGAATTAGTTAAACTCTGACTTGTAATTAGGATTAGGTAAGAATTGTATTTTAATTTCGATGACCTATTATTCCTATAATTTAAATATTCGAATAAGTATAAAATTCTAATAAATTTTGCATTTTTATGTGGTAGGATTAGTGTTATCTGCTAAGAAATTCGTTTTGATATCACAATTTCAAGAATTTAAGTTAAAATAATCTTGCATTTTTGAGAGATTCTTGAAGATAGTAAAAAGCTCATCTCAGCTGCCATGAAGTCGCAACTACCGTTATATTATTTTAATCAATTACTGATTTTAATTAAATTCTCAGCTATATAGAAAACTTACTTATAGAATGTTATCAGGAACAACGCTTTAAAAAAATTATGTTACTTTTACAATTATCAACAAAGGATAAGCGAGAAACTACCTACGATATAAATAAAATATAGAAAATTTTATTTATAAAAGGAATAGTAATTTGAGGAATTTGTTAAAAATATCATTCCATACTTCTCATTAATCAATTACATACCGTTTTTTATATAAATAAAATTTAGAATGTTTTCATTTATTTCATAATTTAAATTCAAGATGTTTCCTTCTTAATTTATTACCAAAAAAAACCATAATAGATTATTTAAGAAATTCTTTAAAAAGAAAAAAAGCACATTTTATATAAATTAGATTTCTTCAAATCAGTCCCAATAAATTACTCATAAAATAGATTTAAGCTTTTCTTAAAAAAAAGTTTGATTTGATGATTAATAGGTTACTTAATGCAACTTCGGGTTAAATAATTTGAGATTAAAACTACTGATAAATATGAAAAGATTTTTCACGAATACAGATATGAAGATTCAGGAAGCCAAGTATTATCTGGGAGATTAATGAAGCTAGCGCAGCCTGTAATAGATACTTTTGATTACAAAGGAGTTTGGGACGAGGAACAGAAAGTCATGAAGTACTATCTGAGAAGGTTCACAAAGTTTTAAAATTAAATTTTCACTTAAAATAATGGAATTCCAATAAATCTTGGATATGAACAACCTTGATATCACACTTCACTTCTTAGACATATCTCAATTATTGAATGAATGAAGTCTAAATATTTGCTAAAAAATACTGTAAAATTAAATTTTTAACTCGAATTTTTCTATAATAAAATGAAAGGACCTTATTTTGCATAGTCAATATTTGATTTAAATGTTAAAATCTTATTGTCTCCTAATATAAATTAATTTTAATTGGAAGAACAACTTTTATGCTTCTCCAGCTTCTTGGTTTATAAAGTTCTTATAATAAATAAAAATATTTCAGGGTAATCCTAATTGAGTTATTTCTCTTATTTTTCTACCTTTAGAGGAATGTCCGCTTAATTGAAATTCGATTTAGAAGTTCTTATTTTAATGAGTCGAAGTAAATGGCATAATTTTAAATCTTTGCATTGTGTGAATTAATGTGCAAGACAATTCCATTTTCAATAAAAAACTTTTCAATAGGCAGAATTAAAACTCAATGAAATGCAAAAATGGAATTAATACTATTCGTTCAGCCCCAATTTTCCACTAGTGGCTATAAATTGAGGTTTTATTGTTATTAGCCATATTTTTAATCTTTTATTGAACAACTTTAGAAATGTATAATCATATTCATCAAAAATAGCATGTCTATTGAGACATCCTTATAAGCATGAATATTAAATAAGTAAAATTATTTTTATTTAAATTTTTTAGCAATACTTTGCCCATAATAAGCGTTACAGTACAAAGGTTTTGCTTAGAAGACTAGAGGTTCGTCCTCATTTTTAAAGCCTTTATAGGAGCAAACTGAAAAGTTTTTGAAAAATCTAGGCTGAACTTATATATAGGTGATAAAAGGCTGCTGATTCCTAAATAAACAGAAATAAATAAATAATTTTGTAACTTATAATTAAAATGAGGAAAGAAATGAATACGGATAAAAATGGGTTTTAAAATATGACAACTCAACTGTTACAAATTTTCCCAATCACTGTAGTTATCTGTAGCTGAAAAATGGTATTCAACCCAGTTTGTTGGTAATGTGCAAAATTTAATTTTCATTTTATTTTAGATAGAGTGGGAAGAGCTGGGAATTTCCTCAGTTAATAAATTAAATTCATCTCAATTATCTTTAAACAGAGTGCGCAAATAAAGACTTCTTCCCTCACTAATTCAGGTAACTTTACTCTCAATATATATCATATTTTTTTGAAAAGAAGCATAAAAGACGAAGGACCATAGATAAAACAAATTGTGTTAAGCAAAATTGATGCATTTTACCATTGCTATTCCTTCCCTTTATTACGAGTGCAATCATCTATCCTTGTATAAAAATAAACTGATTATTTATGAATCAACAGTCACCTATTTTTATTTTCCCATTTTAAACTTAAAAGTTAAATTAAATTATAAAAATAGATCTCTAACTTTAAAATGAAACGATATAACCTCAAAAGCATTAAAAAAATTTTAATCATACATAAAAAGCTTTTTATTTGGAATATCCGTATGATTAATTTAAAATTTAAATTGTATTCAAACTTATAAAATAATTTTCAATTAAATTTACAATTTAACTTGTAAAATAACATTCTTCTTACTAGTGACATCAGCAAATAATCTTTTTCTATTTATCTAAAATAGAGAGCATACAATCTTCTAAAAATATTGTATTTAAATTTGGTTTAAAAGTGGAAATCTCTATTAAGTTTTTTAAATTTTAATACGGGAATTAAAAATTTTTATTTCAAATTTAAAATAGGGAATTTTTTAAAAAATATATTTCATCTGTCTCTTCTTTTTATTTTTTTTTTTTAGAGCCTTGGCTTAGAGTTGGATTCTTTGTTCCAAGTTCTCTGTAGCTATCTTCTCTATCTTCACTGCCATTCCAATCTTCAGAAATCTTGCTTCTGACAATTTCTTGATGTCATTGTTCTCTTCCTGCTTTCGAAAGTGAAACCTCCAAAAAAAGAGCTTGGCATAAGAAAGCTTAACTAATTCCGGGACTACAATTCTTATACTAGTAAATATAATCTTTCAGTTTCCTCTTGCACTTTATTTAGTTTAATTTTTACTGAGTTTCTTCAGTAGTCCCTTGAGCTGAGTTAATCTCATGCAAACTGTCATTTCTGAAGCTATATCTGGACGCAGCCACTCGCTGTGACGGAGAAGGCCTCCACCTCTACTTGAAATTTATCTTCCCGGAAGTACGTAGTTTGCCTTCAATGGGTATCGTTGAGAGTGTTAGGGAGCGAACATTTACAAGAACCAACACTAGAGGATTGAGTCTGCCTTTTGTATGACCGAGTTCTTAAATGGTCTTGCAGTCCAAGCCACTGTCAGATATCATATCAAATAATATTTCTTGTCTTCCTCTACATTTATTATTAATTATTAAAATTTTTTACATATTAATTATATTTTTTTTTCCTATAAATTAAATCTAATAGTTTTTGATACAATCAAAACCCCCTAATATGATAAGAAAGGAAAATAAGTTTGTATAATTTTCTTTTTAATATATAATCATAAAAAGGAAAAAACTAAAATAACCTGATCCCTCCATCTCGTTTATTTTGACCCAGGTATATTAGTCCCCTTATCAGTAGTAAGATTAACATAAATCCTCGAAAAAGTTAAGTCCAACTAACTCTATTTAAGTTGCTTTGCAATGGAAAGTTAGGATTTCAGCTTTCCTCATCGCACTTCTAATTTTGATTCACATCAATTATTTTATGATCCTCAAACTCTTCGCCACTAAGCGCACCT